>PVKC010046975.1:0-10558 GCA_004027635.1 Crocidura indochinensis | reverse complement strand
TGTAAGTGAAACAAAACCCAAGTCGATTACTGCATTCTATGTTTATAGTCATATGACCATAGGAAATTTTTCTCATTTGATCAATAAAACAGGAAGAATTGTACTTGTGAGGTAGAAGGTGGGTGTGTAGAAGAGAAATAGCACAAGCATGAAATGTGGAGTGTATCTTGTATAGTGACTATCACATTTTAAACTTTGACAAATGTTAATGTTAGTTTTCTTCCATTTCACTTCTAATTTCCTTCTCTACCTTGTTTAGAAGTCAACTTTTATGCCATATGCATTTGTTTATTAAGAAGTAGCTGTATTTTCTTCTTTCTGGAGTACCTGATTGCCTAGGAACAGGGCTAGGTTGTAAGGCAAATATATGGCGTGGATTGTTTCTGGCCTATAAGAATGACATGAAAAGTCTTTGTCAATGATTTCCTTTTCAGAATTTAAAACTAAAATTTTTAAACTCTGATTCAATTTATTATAAGAAGCTTAGACTTTAAGGTAGATAGAAAGTCAGATTATAAAAGTACCCAGGGGTAACCAAAGTCACTTGAAAGTGGCTTTGACCAAAGCCACTTGGAAGTCAATAATTTTTTTGAAAATTCATTTAATACAGTCTCTACTCAAAGAACTCATTCATACTCACCTGGACAAATGACAATATCAATGAATCCACATCTTAATTTTTGTTATTGTTTTGTGTGGGGGCATAACCTGACAATGCTCAGGGTTTGTATTCATGGGACCATTTGAGGCACCAGAGTTAAAGCTTTGGTTTTCTACAAGTTCAAGGCAAGTGCCTTATTGTTTCTCTGTCCCCACATTTCAATTTTTACCCTACTTTTCTCTCTCAATTTCCCTGCAGCATAAGGAAGTAAGTGATCCTTCCAGTATAAAATCTTATGGTCCTGTTTCTGGTCTATAATTCTTTATATATTCCCTCTTGCCTACATCATTCTTTGAATATTATTAGAGAATACTTAAAAGGATACTAAATATAGTTATGTGCTCTGAATCAGGACCAGAGTTGGAAAGAATGGAAGGAGCACATCTCAACTCTCTAAAGGCATAGGTTATTCTTTGACAGTGGTCTACAAGCTAGTCTTTTTCACTATCTCAAAATACATTGAATGAGAGACAACCAGGCAGACAAGTCTAGAGAGACTAAGTATAGAAGTTATTTATAGAAACTAACAATTTCCACAATCCACCATCATATCAGGATTCCAGGAAAATGAGTGATATAATTCTATTTTAAGTTTTATTGAAAACAAAGGGGACTCAAGACATGACTATCAAAGGAAATACAATAGATCTGTGTCCAAGCTCACACAAATAAGCAATTGAATCTTCCTTTCTTTATTTTTTGTTCTATTCAGATCTTCTAACACTAGTCTGAAATTCAGACACATTGAAGAGGGAAATTCCTTTACTCATTCTAGTGAGTCAAATGCTAATCACATGTAGAAATACACAGAGACAAACCTAATGACAGTGTTTTTAGCTATATCTTAGTCAAATTGTACCCTATATCTTAGTCAAATTGGTCTATAAAATTAACAATCACATAAACAGAAAAAATAACTGAATGTGGTATATACACACAAAGAAATACTATTTGGCTATAAAAAATAAGGAATTAAATCATACAATTTGCTGCTGGATGGATAGATCTGGAGTGAAGTCAGAACTGGTTTACAGAACACTGTGAGGCTGGAAGAATTTTGGGGAGAAATGAGATGAAGGGGGCACTGAGATAATGCTGGAAGGAAGCAGACACTGTTGGTTCTGGGTCCTTGTGCTATCATTAACCATCACAAATCACAATGCCTGAAAGAAAAAAAAAAATAAACAGCACAAAGGAAGACCTATATTATATTTTCTTTGTTTTTTTTTTCTTTTAAGCCACTTTTAGGGGGGAGTATATCCAATAACATAGGAAAAATAAGTATGGAAACATTTATTGGAGAATTTTATTTTAATATATAGCATTGCCCTGGCATATAAACAAATAAGCTCAACTTCTCTCCATTTAAGTAGGCCACTTTCACTATGATTTGGGTAAAAAAGCATATGATCACTGTAAAGAAACATGAATGATAATTTTTTTCTATTACTTCTGTAACTTTCATGACATTGAATAGACTGAGTCTTAAAAACAGAATTCTCATAATTAATCCTTATTATTCAATTATAAAAATTACTTTGCTTCAATAAAAGATTCAGCTTTGTTTTTCATTTAGTCATAGAAGACTTGAAATTATTTAAGAGGATAAAAATTTGTGGGCCAAACCATTGAGGAAGACAGTTAAATCCTTTATTTTATCCCACTTACTATTTCTTACATTTTTCCTGGTCTATGGGAAAAAACTATTCATCCCTTCATTAGAAAACCATGACTAAATTATGCTTCTCTGATTAAACAAGTATACATTTTTCAGAGGAAGTAAGTTTTGAGTCAAATCTTGTTTTATTTCAGCTTTATCTTAAAAGATAAATGCTCTCACCTATCCTTTATAGTTTTTAAATCAATTTTCTACTCTATTGAATATACTAAAAATTTTAAGAGATGTATACTTGGGAGTTATATAGTCTCAGAAAATAATACAAAGATGCCATATTCAAGAGTGCATTGGGTTTGGGGGGCTGGATAAGTGTCATTTTCACAATTGATCACACAAATATATGTGCATATATGCATGTGCCTATTACTTTGCATATATATATATAAACATATTTTAAATATACATATCATTTAGAGGACACTAATTTCACTACTTCACAAATAAATATTTAATACAAACATTTGCAAAAAGTATAAGGAAATAAAGTTACCAGAAAATTGGCACGTGTTTTATATAGCTTGACAACAGATAACCAAATAACTTCAGCTTTTCCACCAGTTATTCAAAAATACATTTATGAGTATATTAAAGCAAAGTGTGATGGTGTCACTATGTAAGGCAACCTTTTTTCAAGTTGGCTATTTTGTTTTGACCTTAAATAAATTTATCCATCTATATCCTACCCCTTCCAGTTCCCTTCTCAACTGCAAAACTGTGACTCAACTTTTACCTTTCAAGATGATTTTGATATTGGAGCCAAAAAATATTAAGCATATTTGTATTTGCTTGACATACCCACTGAACTATTGATGGCATCTAAATTGTGCTTTGGGGGTTCACAGTGTTCAAAAATTGTCATCCAAAAATCCTAGAAATAAAGAATATATATGTATGGCTCAGAGTCTTCTTACACAGACATATTGTCCATTGGGGGAAAAAAAACTTATACAACCTCACATTTAATATACTTTTATTCTTATTTAATTATTGGGGTGAAAGATATTTCAAAGCAGTGCTCAGGAAATCTAAGGACTCCTATCAGCGATTCTCATGGATCACTCCTGGCAGAACTGAGGAAACTACCGGGTTCAGAGTATCAAACCTAGGTCAGTCATTTGCAAGGCAATTTAAGAATTTACTTAAAAAAAACATAAATAAAAGGACATATAGGTTCCTAAAGCCCCTGGATCTAACTGTGATGTCTGTACAGTTTACCTTACACTTACATGCAATCCTGGGAGCAGGGAATTTGGGAGTCCAACTTAGTTTTGACTGTGCCTACCAGGAGGCAATATGAAGAATCTACATATTGGGCACCCTCCAATTTAGCCACTGGTGACAAGTCTGAGCTTGTGCTTCTGAGCAACATGCCACAGCTGAGAGATTCCTAGGACCCTCCCTCAGACTTCAGTTGCCATTCAAAAACCCAGATTGTTCTCTGCTTCTGACAGAGGGCCTATAAATCAGATGTGCCTTAGGTTTGATTACTTTGCTAGGGTAGCACACAAAACACAGGCAGCCCTTTTACTCACTCGATCATCAATTTATTACTTGGGCTATTAAAGGATACTAATCAATAGCAAGATGAAGATAAACATAGTGCAAGTTCTCACAACAAAGGTGTTTTTGTCCTCACGAGTCTTGGGATCTAATGAGGTGCTCTGCTTCCTTAATTTAAAAACCATCCAAAGCTCCTCAGTTGAAGGATTATATGAAGCATCTAGTAGGCAAAATTAATTAAGTTATAAGCTATTAGTAATTGAATGCTACCTTCACCTCTTCTCCTAGGAAATAGGATGGTGGGACTTTTAGTTACTTGGCAACCACACTCCATCTTCAAGTTATCTTCATTAACTTAGATCTATCAAGAATAAAATAACCCCATTTAATTTTTTGATTTTGAAGCTTTCTCAGGAACTGAGGTCCAGAGTAAAATTATTATAAAAGATGTTTTCAATCCTCTTATCATTCAGGAAATTCCTAAGCTTTGAAGGAGAGCTGTGAGACAAAAGATGATTCCATTTCTCTAATGGCCTAAGAAATGACCTAGAAAAGGATTTGAGGAAGCTAGGAATCTGGAAGAGTGGATGAAGACCAAGCACATGAAAGATATAATTTGGTCTCCAAATGACAAACATATTTTTTATAAATCACAATACTATCAAATACCAGTTATTTATAACCATATCTAAATGAATGCTTTCCTTCAAGCTGCTGTTCTTGTCTATGATTATTATGGAATAGCTTTGTGGCAATGCTCTCATAGAAAGTCTCGTCACACAACTACCTTATCAATGGAATCTGTTTTCCCTGTGTTTACTGACTTGTTATTGTCAGTTACTCATTTTACCCATATGTATGAGCAATATTTATGCTATATATTATATCTATATCATATTAATATTAATACCATTATCATATTATATATTGATATAATGTTTATTATATTAATATATATTAATCATATATTGATACTATTAAGTATGGTTAACATATTAATATGGTATGTTGTTATATTATATATAACAATATATTAATATTATATTATATTGATGTAATAGATTATAATATAACTATATAATATACTATATTATATAAAATATAATAAATATATATACCCGTATATTGTGGGCAACACAATATACCCGAGTCTTGTTCCTTGGTACCTTTCCAAGATATGCACAGAGAACTGTACAATTCATAAGTTCATTAAATTATGATGGATGAATTGTACTTTATATTTAGCAAAAGAAATCACAGAAGTAAATGGAATTCATTTGAATAACACTATGAAAGATCCATTGTGAAAGATACAATTCCTCACGTTTTTGGGTACAAAGTAGGGCAAACTGATGGGCCATTTGAAAAATTTATAATCTTTTCCCTTAAATTACAGGCAGAAGCTACACTGAACTCACCCACATCCATCTAGTATGTCATATTAGAAGACTCGCACTTGAATCTTCTCTTCTGTTCTTAGTTGTCCTTCTTAGGATAAATCTTCACTCTGCCTCTATAGGCCTTTCCAGGTTTCCTGAGGCCTAAGTGGTTTTCCTACTGTGAATAGCATGGTAACTGACTTCTGATTCTTTTGGATTTAGGATGTGCTATTGGTATTTTGTACTTATAAGAAGAATGTTAAGGATCTTTAAAAGCCTATTAAATTAAATTACAGTCCCCCTGGGATTACAAACCAGCATGCAGATGTGTAAAGAATTGTCCAAAACATGTGATGCCAAAAGGGCCAGAATCAAATGCTTTCCCTGGGAAGACTGACCTGTGCTCTGATAAAATTGAATCACTGTAGCTGACACCCTAGTCTTTAAAGTGCTGCCTTTCTAAAACTCTGGGACTCACATGAGACTCACATTCCAAGTTGCTCAGAATTGACTATACAACCTAGGTAGGGGAGCATTTAAGCTCCTCTGAGGAAAATAGTCCCATATTTTTTAGGCATGTGTCAAATAAACAAACATCAGAACAACTGATGTTAACTGAGTTAAATTTAAGACATCTATTAATAACACCCTGAATTGATGAAACAGACCAAAAAAAAGTTTTTCACACATGTGATTTCAAAGCAAAGGATGTTATCTATGCAGTTGTTAGGAAAAATGAAGTCCTGAAATGTGTTTATACACAGATCTATTTGGAGAGAATTATGCTGAACTAAATGAGTCAGAGGGAGAGGGATAGACAAAATGATCACACTTTTTTTGTGGAATATTAAAAATATGGTAAGGTAATAATTCCTGAGAAAATATAGATGAAGACTAAGGACCAGTCCATGGGTAGGAAGTTTCCAAGAAATGGTGGGATGTATGTGAGGGATGCAGTTAGTGCAGAGAAAAACTACACCAGTTGTCACTATGATAACAATATTTGGGAATGAACACTGGACAAGATCTGGGTGCTGAAAGGGGGTAAATTGATACCCCCTTCAATACTCCTTCAATAACACTATTGAAAACCACAAAGTCTAAAAGGAAGTGAGAAGAAGAGGAAGAAGAAGAAGAAGAAGAAGAAGAGAAGAAGAAGAGAAGAAGAAAAAGAAGAAGAAGAAGAAGAAGAAGAAGAACAACAACAACAACAACAACAACAAAAACAGCAACAGCAAGGAACAAGAAGAGGAAGAAAAAGAAAGAAAAAGCAGTAGACTGTCTACTAGAGACAGGAGAATAGGTTAGGAGGATGGGCGGGAAATAGAGGCATTTAGAGGTGGGAAATATGCATTGGTCAAAGTTGAGTTTTGAACATGATTTTATTTTATTTTATTTTATTTTATTTTATTTTGGCCACACCTGTTGATGCTCAGGAGTTACACCTGGCTATGTGCTCAGAAATAGCTTCTGGCTTGGGGAACCATATGGGACGCCAGGGGATCAAACCACAGTCTGTCCTAGGTTAGCAAGTAGCAAGTTAAATGCCCTACTGCTTGCACCACCCACCACTCTGGCCCCGAGTTTTGAACATAATTTTATAATACATTTAAAAGTGATATAATTCTATATCACTTATTAGGAGGAGCCCAAAACTTAAAAATTAAGATTTTGGGAAACATCTCAAGAGAATTGGAAAGCTCCTGTTCTTCATAGTTACCATATGGTCTTTCAAAACCACTTCTATGTTTATGTTTTTCATTTTTCTTTTATTGTGCAGGTTTTTATTGAAAGGGTTTTTTTTTAGTTTTGAACTATAACCTTTACCTACTGCCCCAATGTCATTATATCTGGAATAATAATCTCTACGCAATATCTAAAAGTTATCTTCCTGATAGAGACAGTCTGATGTGCTATTCTCAGGTCTGTTAGTCACCAGAAACTATGGCTTCTGGTGAGAGGTTATGTGGTAACCAATCCTGTATTTTACTAGATTATGAATAAAGTGACCATCTTTAGGGATGATTTTTAGAGGATGAGTGGAAAAGGAAATAGAAAATTCTCTAGAGCTTTTCTGGTAATGCCACAGGTCTTTCCATCCTTACAGACATTCTTGCTTTTTTCACATTATCTTTTCCCAACTAACCTAAAAGATACTCAGAATAGAAAACATGGATTATTTTATTCTGTAGCCACTGCAATAGAATTATGTCTCAAAATTTACAGGTATCAAATGAAGTTTTTGTTTTTTCATTGACATACTCAAAATACTTCACAGTATACATAAAACAATTTTATATATTAGTCATTGACTCTATTATAATCTCTCACTTATTAAATGCTATTGCCTTCACCTTACAAATATGGGAAAAACAAATCACAGACATAGAAATATAAGTTCTTGATCTAATTTTAGACATAGCAAGCTCTAGGTGCCTCTAGAATATTAAAATGGAGAATCACAGTGGGACCATTGGAGCTGCATCCAGAGAGAAAAATTTACTGGAAATATTTGTCTGTATTTTATATGTAGATTACATATCATAAAGGATCTAAGTGTCAAATAATGAAAGAAGATAGACCAAAGTAGATGATTGAAAAACATTTATATATAATGTTTAACAGAGAGAAACCATAGAGGCATCTCAAATAGAAGAAAAACCAGGATAATTTGTGTTTAAAGTGGGAGAAGTGAAAATGCTTCTCAAAAAAGAAAGAATAAATAGTGTCAGAAGTTTTTAAATGTCATGTGATATAATACTGCAAGATGCCTTTGAGATCTGCAATAAAGAGATAATCAGGGTCTCTGACCACCAGTATAAGGACCATAGTAAAAATGGAAGTCAAGAATCCATGTAATAAGTGTATAAGAAATGAGTGGTCTAAAAACAAAAAGTAAGAATAGTTCATTCAGTTAACCCTTTTAAAATATTTGTCAAGGATCTGAAAAATTGTAGTGGGGTAAGATATTTGATTTGTACATGGCCTATCCTGAGCCAATTCCCAGTAGTACCACCTATGTATAGTTACATCAGTAATGGCAGTGTTCTTAAGCACTGCCAGATGTGGTCCACAAAACAAATAAAAAAACTAGTATATGAAGAATTAGAGCTATGGAAATAAAACTGTAATAGGGGTTAAAATATTTTTAATGGCAGATGTTTGGACCTTTTAAAGCTGAAGGAAGAAAAACCGTAACTAGGGGTTGAAATATTTTTAATGGAAGATGTTTGGACCTTTTAAAGCTGAAGGAAGAGTGTCTATATTCGTGCAATATAGTACATGAGATATAGTACATCGTACATGAGAAAAAATTTAATGGTAGCACAGGACTGTAAGGATTAGAAAAAAACAGGGGCTGTGGGGACTGCTTCCCTCAGTTTAACAGAAAGGAAGGAATAAAGAAAAGGCGTGCATGCTGGTAAATTTGCTGAGATTTTTTTTATCTTATCTAATAAACAAAACACTAAGGCATCTCTTAAGTGAGGGGGTAGTGACTCTAAGAAATGGATATAGTTTTGCTGTGTTTACTAAAGTATTCACTGAGACCAATGCCATTTGGTTGCTACATCCATGTGCCCTTCACTTGACTTTCTCACTCACTCATTCATTCATTTACTCATTTATTCACTCATCCATTCTTCACTCATTTAGCAATTGTTGAATGACTAGTTCTATGGAAAGGTGTGGGGGAATGCACAGTAATTACAAAGGTAAAATACATTTGGGCTGGAGAAACAGTACAGTGAGTTGAGCCTACTTTGCATGCATCTAACTCAGGTTCAAATCCTAGCATCCTTTATGTCTCCACAGAGTAATTTCTTTGTGCAAAGCTAGAAGAAATCCTGAGCATTATGGATATGGCCCATAACCCTTAAAAAAAACCTACAAAGGTATGGGGCCTGGGAGATAGCATGGAGGTAAGGCATTTGCCTTTCATGCAGAAGGTCATCGGTTCAAATCCCGGTGCCCCATATGGTCCCCCGTGCCTGCCAGGAGCGGTTTCTGAGCATGGAGCCAGGAGTAACCCCTGAGCACTGCCGGGTGTGACCCAAAAACAAAACAAAAAAAAAATCTAAAAAAAAAAAACCTACAAAGGTAAAAAAAAAACATAGATTTTGGGAATGAGGAAAGTCAGAGTAAAATCAAAATTTCTTGATCCAAAGTAGAAAAATTCTATTAGGTTTGTAGAATCTATCTAGGACTGTACCTGGAGTTAATGCTAGCTAGATAAAGTATACTTTTCATAGACACTTTCATAATTAGGTAGGATCATATGAGTATGTATAGATGAGTGGAAGTGAAGGAAATTGTTGTTGGACTTTTCTCGTCCATTCTTAAAGGGAAGTGAGGGAGAATGCTTTTTGCGCTTAATCTTTCTTTTCATGAAATGAGAAAAAGAGATTTGAGAACTGGGGTATTGAAGAGGAGTGAGGGTGAAGAAATGTCACAGAATCTGAACCTCCTTTTTGAGTTCTTCATTTATTCCTCTAGAAAAAGCTGATCCTTAATGTGAAATCAACAGTAGCTTTGACTGAAAGGGTCTGGAGAATGGTAGCATCCAACATGCAGTTTTTGTGGAGATATTTCTGGGCATAAGTCTATTGCAAGCTTAGCGTTTCACTGGGAAGTAGGAAGGTACATCTGCACTTTACTTTCATGAACTCTTCTATTCATCATTCTGGGATATATATTGCTATCTTAATTTTACATATTATGAAACTCAAAGAGGCAAAATGGGGTACTTCAAGCAGATGCGGTTGAGCAATATAGTTGGATGTGCAATCTGCTCTGCTCTGCTCTGCTCTATTCTTTCTCCCTCTTTGTGAAACTTCTTTGTGCACATGTGAGGACCCCTGAGCTATAAGCAGTTCAGAGACTTTCACCAGGTCAGTGGCTTAGCAAGAGTGAGAACTCTCTCTTCCCTTCCAGACCACAACATCCTGTGGCCATGTGTCCATCATGCACTGACACCTTTGAGCTTATGCGTGTAGTGTTGATAGGCTGGAGGGGTGGGGAAGAGAACAAAAGTGCCCCTGGGCCAAGAACCCTTTACAATGGAGTCAGGTGCTATAAATTTCTCCAAAGTCGTGTGGACCTTCTCCACACATGCACATCTGGAATGTCATATAACCCTTCTCTCTTCAGCTCGTCTGCCATGATGACTTCCTGGAGCATTTTAATGACTCTCCATCATATAATCTACTTTCTTGAGGGGGAGGAGAAAGCCAGAGGTTTCTGCAAAAAACAACACACTACTCCAAATCATAATTTTATTGAAAAAACTAAAAAGACTCCTACCTCAGGGTATGAAAGGTTTGGGAGATTTATGTCCTTCCT
>PVKC010046974.1:0-11141 GCA_004027635.1 Crocidura indochinensis | reverse complement strand
CCTATAGCAATGGATACAGCTGCATAAATTAAAGGTAATCAGCTAATTGCCTTTTTATTTTAAAGCACTAGATTATTTTATTTAGTTAAAGAAAAAATAACTGAAGGTCAGGAGGATTGTAGGGTTCAGGTTTCCTACAAGTTCTGTATCAGGAATTATAGAGCATGACATCAACTGAGAGATAGAAACTATAATCTAGTCATAGTCCTTTGGTGCCTCAACAGTACTTTGTGACATTACCCTTTTTCCTTTTTGCGTAGACCCAGTAAAATGGGGAAATTCCTGTCTATTAGGGGTAGGAACTCCAAAATTTATATGTTGTAGATGGGCCTTTAACTCTGAACATTTGCCATATCGACTTGACTTAAGCTTCAGCTGCTGAGATAGGCTGCATATCCCCTAACTTTGGGTCCCATCACCAGAACCAAGGACAGATTTTGAGCCATCCTAAGGATGAGGCATCAGGTGGCATGCTTTGTGATGCCCTGGAGATGACTGGCAAACCAGGGCATGCTTAGGGACGTCCTGGCAACAACTTGTTAACCAGGGTATGTGTCATGAGGCCCTGACAATGAGACACAGGACTTGTGAAGAATCCAAGGACTTTAATTACAGAGCCTAATTACAACCACCACCACAAGAACTTTCCCTTTGACCTAGAAGAAAGACTCTTTGAGGTGAAGCAAACTTAAGACTGTCTGAAGCCTGCAGTTGCAAATATGACCAAACGTTTCCTGGGAAAGGCCACCCTCCTGAAACTAAAGTTTTTTTTAATTTTCCCAGTTTTTACTGTGTCTATACAAAATACAGTCACCCTATTAGCTTCTCTCTCATATTTCTGTATTTTAGTAAACACAGTAGGGGGAGATGTTGGGTAATTAGCCTTTACCTTGGCCTAAACTATTTAGCCTTCAACCTTAACAATTATGGCCTCCTCTTTTACATGTCAAAAGATCCACTAGGTTGGGAAGAACTTCTAGGCAAGTCTTTTACCTTAATTTCCCCTCCTCCTGCCCATGGGGATAGTCCTATCTTTCCAATAAATACCGAGTTTATCTTTCCAATAAATACAGCCTCTTTGTATTGCTCCATGTAGTGAAAAGGTCCCCAGATGTGTGTTTCATCTATCTTCAGCCTAGTTTGAATTATTTCCTATGGTAGCTGTGCTCCAGACCCGCATCTCCAATCCCTGTGAGATTCTGGCATTATTATTTGAATAGAACAAACAAACAAACAAAAAAGTGACATGATAAAAATAAAAGATTCTAGAAAATAACTGATTAACATCCAGAGAGGTAATACAGCATAGGATGTTTGCCTCACATGCAACCAACCCAATCCCTGGCATCCCATATGGTCCCCTGAACCCACTAGTGGTTATTTCTGTGCACAGAAGTAGGAGTAAACTCTAAAGCAGGGGTCCCAAACTCGCACTGTACATTAGAGGAATCTTTTTTTGTTCTGTTTTGTTCTAGTTGTTTGGGTCACACCCCCCAATGTTCAAGACTTACTACTAACTTACTACTCAAGGATCACCCCGACTTTGCCTCCTGCAGCCCCCAGGTAAACTGAGTTTGAGACCCCTGCCCTAAAGCATGGTTGGGTTTACACCCCCCAAAATATTTAACAATCTTACACAATAAAATGCTCTGAAAAAAAAGGGGGGATAAAAGGGAGCTTTAGGGACTGGAGAGATAGCATTAAGGTAAGGCATTTGCCTTTCATGCAGAAGGCCATCAGTTCGAATCCTGGCACCCCATATAGTCCCCTGTGCCTGCCAGGGGCGATTTCTGAGCATAGAGCCAGGAGTAACCCCTGAGCAGCTGGGAGTGACCAAAAACCAAAAACCAAAAAAAAAAAAAAAGGGGGGGGGAGCTTTGACCTAAAATAAGCATCCCTTAAAATTATATTTGATGTCATAAAATAATGATAACTTAAAACAAAATTGTACAGCAGGTCAGGTGTTTTGCCTTGCACACAGCCAATATGGATTTGATCTTGGAATTCCATATGGTCCCTCAGACCCCACAAAAAGCAGTCTCAGGAGTTAGTCATGAGCACAGCTTGATGTGGCTCTCAAACCTAAAAAAATAATATTTCACCACAAAGACCAAGAAAACATATATTAATAATCTTATGCAATAAACATGGTCTATAAACCAGGAATAAAGGGAACTTCAACCTAATAAAGAGTATCTTCAAAAGCTCCATTAGCTAACATCATTTCAAATTAAAATAACTTACCACAAAGACCAGGTCTGACTCATTTCCCCTCCTCCATAAAATACAAACAAAAATGGGGCCCGGGAGATAGCATGGAGGTAAGGCGTTTGCCTTTCATGCAAAAGGTCATCGGTTCAAATCCCGGTGCCCCATATGGTCCCCCGTGCCTGCCAGGAGCAATTTCTGAGCATGGAGCCAGGAGTAACCCCTGAGCACTGCCGGGTGTGACCCAAAACCCAAAAAAAAAAAAAATACAAACAAAATTTTTCTTATGGGCAATAACTAGCAGTGCACTGGAACCACACCTTATAAATATAAGCCACTTGAATTAGTGGTACTCAGAGGCCATGATTTTCCCAGGGAAAATAGACCCAAAAAGAATATCTCCAAGTTATGTTAAATTCTGAGTAAGGAGAGCCAAAGATAAAGACAGGATATTGAAAACTGTAGATCAAAGTACTGAATGGACATGCAAATAATTCCCATAAAAGTCACAGCAGATATACCAGCTGAGACTCTAGGAGCCATAAGAGGATGGAGCAATATAGGACAAAAACTCAATGAAACAAACATCTACCTCACTAAGGATATGCACTATCCATGTAGATTACTATTCAAAGTTGAAGGAACAATGCAGTGCTTCATTAACAGGAAACAATTTAGGGGATTCATAACCTTGAAAGCAGTCTTGGATTAAGTATTAGAGGAGCTTCTTTGAAAAACAAAAACAATTTAGCATTTGGCTTTGAATAGGAATTCAGTCATCAGGCTTATGGTTACCCTATTCTAGATTAAAGTTGTATTTACTATTAGCTTGCTAAGAGATTTTATATGTTTTAAATAATAAATTAACATTTTATTTATATTGAATCTGTCTAATCAGGTGTTTGATTTTTTTAATATCTATATAGATTTTTATTATGATCTTTTATTTATTAATGCAGATGCAGTATCTATAGCTGAATACTACCTAACATTATCTAACATCATGGAGATTTTTATTATAATCTTTTACTCATTAGTGCAAATACTTAAGCAGTATTCATAACATAATATTTTCTAACATAAAATCAATATTCCCTTTGTTAGGATAAACCACACTTTTATACTTATAGGCCTAATCATATTTTCCTCTTAAAATATTCAGGTTTTGTTTTTTGGCCCACACCTGGTGGTGCTCAGGGATTATTCCTGGCTCTGAGCTCAGAAATCACTCCTGGCAGGCTTGGGAGACCATCGGGAATGCTGGGGATAGAATCTGGGTTTGTCCTGGGTCAGCCACATGCAAGGCAAATGCCCTACTGCTGTGCTATCACTCCAGCCCCTTAAAATGTCCTCATTTCTTTTCATAATTACTAAACTTTATATTTAATTTATATACTCTGTGGAAAAATTACTTTATCAACTTATTGCTGATTTATAATTTTATGGTATTCCAATATAGTTCTATTCATCTAATGTTTATAGATATTACCTATATTGTCATATCAAACCATCATAATCATATGTATATAGATTGTACATGTATGTGTATACATGCACCACCTATATGTATAAACATATGCAACTTGTATATATATAACTAAACAGCAGCTTAGTTCTACTCATCAATATGTATATAGGTGTTACCATATCTACAATTTAAAAAAAAAGATTTCTCACATATGCGGCATCAAAAACAAAAACAAAACCAACAAGTAAGGGAAAAACCGTCAAAGTCACTGGAACTGAAAATTTTGTCTACAGACAAAATGGGAGGGAGTTTTGAGGAGTCCTTGGGAAGCACAAGTTCTCTGGCAATGGATGTAATATTGGAATGACGTATGCATAAAAAGTATAATTAACAGTGTTTTAAATTTCAATACCTCACTAAAATTGTTAAAAGATCCCCATTTATAAATATGCTAAAAGGCAAATAAACAATTTGATAATATAAGCAATAAATCTGATTTCAAGATTTTCTCATAACCTAGTATATTTTAGAGTTAAAAGACCAAGAAAGTCAAGAATGATTATAAAAAGCATTCACTAAAGGAAAGTAGACAAGAACAGAAGAGTAAATTCAAAGAATCAAAAAGAAATGCATCTGAAACCAAAACAGTAATAGAAATAATGAGTGCCTTTGATGAGCTGATCAGTAGGTAATGACATGCTGAGGAAATAATCAATTCGAGGGCTAGAGACATAGTACAGGAGGTAAGTCTTATAAACCCTCAATTAAACTGGAAGTGGCATGAAACAAATAAGCAAAAAAAAAAAAACAGATTATTTTGCTTCCACTATGCCAATAAAAACTTCCCATATTGAAATAAAATTAGAAAAATAAGTTTAATGAACATATTGTAGGACAATTTTCTCTCTCTTATTTGGGTGTTGGTGAGTGACTCAATACAAACTGAAGAGCTGGCATTAAAGTGTTAATTACGGGGTCAGGCAGTGGCGCTGAAGGTAAGGTACCTGCCTTGACTGCGCTAGCCTAGGACGAACCGCGGTTCGATCCCCCAGTTTCCCATATTAACAGTGTTTTAAATTTCAATACCTCACTAAAATTGTTAAAAGATCCCCATTTATAAATATGCTAAAAGGCAAATAAACAATTTGATAATATAAGCAATAAATCTGATTTCAAGATTTTCTCATAACCTAGCCAGGAGTGACTTCTGAGTGCATAGCCAGGAGTAACCCCTGAGCGTCACCGGGTGTGGCCCCCCCCCAAAAAAAAACTAAAGTGTTAATTACAATGTCCTCTCAAATTCTGTGACATTCCTCATCTTTGGCAACAGGACAAATATGAGCTAAGACTATCAGGTGATTCAGACATCAAAATTATTTTGACAAAATTAGCATATTTAAAACAAACTCTTTCAACCATATTCTTTGCTAAAATTCCTAGTTCGGACAAAAGCCAAAAAATGTTACTATTCTCACCACATTCCCATCCAAGAACTATGTAACAATCTAACATCAGACGAAATAGGTTACATTAATGGAGATCAGGCAGAACAATCTTTACTTTTCTTTCTCCCGTTACTTATTCCTCTCATCCCAATCTTTGCTTTGTATTCTCTAAAGCATTCATTCCACTCTTGGCCAGAGTGATAGTGCAATGGTAGGGCTATTGCCTTGCCTATGACTGACCCCAGGTTCAACCCACAGCATCCTAAAATGATCTGGGAGCACTGCTAAAAATGATCCCTAAGTGCAGTCAAGAGTAACACTTGAGCATTTCTGGATGTGGCCCAAATATAAAAAATATAAAACAGAATAAAGCAACTTCTCTTTAATAAACAACCTTCCTCAAATTTTTAACAGAATGATCATTACCGTTTTACCTTTTAAAAAAATGTGGACTCTAATGCTCTTGTAGTCCCTTCCCATTCTATGACAATGGAAACTGGGTAAGATGAAAATTAATATTCATTTCTCACAACAGTTTCATTGTCATTATTGTCTACCTTTCTCAAAAAAGAAAAAAGAACAATAAAACATGCTAATGAAATCTCTTATGAGGTTTAAGGTTGCTTCTATGACATTTTTAGTAATTTTCTCCTTGTGACTTCTAGTCAGTTTTTAAAAACTTTAGATTCAGGTTCACAGACTTTCAGTACACCCTAAATCCTGCATTAATCATAATCTTCTGAAACAGAGTTAACACCCAAAATGACCAGCTTCAGAATCGAATCACTTTAGCACAGAAATCATTATTCAACTTCTATCCAGTCACAGGGCATGTGGGCCAAATCACTCTTTATAGTGATTCCCATTTAAATATATTACCCAGGGACCAGAGTGATTGTATAGAGGGTAAGGGACTTGCTTTGCATATCGACAATGTGGGTTCAATCCCCAGCATCCCAGATGGTCCCCTAAGCACCACCAGGAATGGTTTGTAAGTGCAGAGCCAGGAGAAACCCCTGAGTATCATTGGGTATGGCCCCCAAAGCAAAAATTAATAAAATATACAATCATATCAAAACTACCCATTGTTTTAGTTCTAAATAGCTTATACTCACTTCAATTATTCTATGCTTTTTTTTTGGGGGGGTGGGGGTCCACACCCAGCGGCGCTCAGGGGTTACTCCTGGCTCTACACTCAGAAGTCACTTCTGGCAGGCTCGAGAGACCATATGAATGCCGGGAATCGAACCAGGGTCTGTCCTGTACTGGCCGCATGCAAGGCAAATGCCTTAACTGCTGTGCTATTGCTCTGGCCCCAGCTATTCTTTTTTTTTTTTTTAACTTTTTTTTTTTTTTTGGTTTTTGGGCCACACCCAGCAGTGCTCAGGGGTTACTCCTGACTGTCTGCTCAGAAATAGTTCCTGGCAGGCGCGGGGGACCATATGGGACACCGGGATTCGAACCAACCACCTTTGGTCCTGGATCGGCTGCTTGCAAGGCAAACGCCACTGTGCTATCTCTGGCCCCAGCTATTCTAATCTTTCTCAGACCTACCCTACCATTCATTTTTCTTTATCCTATGTTGGTTGAAACAAACTCTTCTCTCACTGATTCCTTTCTATTGTTTTTCTTCCACCGTGCTGTCCATACTAGGCTTGCATTACTGATGCAAGCATCAGCACTGTAATTTGTCTTCTCAATATCTGAATTTGGTGAAAGTGAGATGTGTGGGGGACAGGACAGTGGAAGTAGGACGGAGAGGTCTCACACAGCAGTATTCAGGAGCCACTACCACAAGTTTGGGTCTTAGAGGTTAGCTCCTTGCAGTGTTCCAGGGAGCATTAAGTGCCATGAACACTTTCCTCAGTCTTCGCAGAGAAAAAAATAGTGATTCTTTCTATACAGCTTGCCAATATTTATAATAATATTTCCAACTTCTCAAAATAGCCAGCCAATCACTAAGCTTACTATTGGTAGACTTTTTCCTAGTCACTTCAAAATAAAATCTGAGCTTTCAATCACTGCCCCAAGTCCCCATTTACTTGTATTTCCTTTTCCTCCTGTGCATAAAAAATAAAACTAAAAACAGAACCTCAACAAGTCACTTCTCTCAAATCCTCTAACATATCATACTACTTATTCTCAACGTGTCTCAGCAGAAAACCTTGCTTTCTACCTCAAAACTGCTCCCTTAATTTTATTTTCTACTGATACACATCCACTTTGACCTCCTACACTCAATTTCTCTTCCTTTTCAGTCATAGAAAAAAATAGAGAGAGAATAACTATAAAACCAAAATCCAGTATAACTCATCTTTTTTTTTTTTTCGGTTTTTGGTTTTTGGGTCATACCCGGCTCTACGCTCAGAAATCGCTCCTGGAAGGCTTGGAGACCATATGGGATGCCGGGATTCGAACCAATGTCCTACTGCATGCAAGGCAAACAAACGCCTTACCTTCATGCTATCTCTCCAGCCCTTATCACTCATCTTTTAATACTGTCACATATAATAAAAAAAAAAAAATCAACCAACTTATCTAGACCTGGGAATTTATAAATATAATCCAAAGTATTGTAATCATTCCAGGAGTTAAAAAAAAATTAAAATTAGGGGTGAGAGCAATAGTACAGATGTTAGGGCAATTGCTTTGCATGCATCCAACCCTGGTTAAATCTCCAGCATCCCTATGCATGGTTCCCTGCCAGGAGTGATCCTTAGCATCGAACCAGAAGTAAGCACTGAGCATTGATGGATATGGCCCCAGCTCCCTTCCCATCAAAAATAACAAATAAATTTAAATTAGTCAAAGTAAGACCCGTTTCAGTTTGGGTCACTGCCTCAGACTGAGCCCAAGTTCTATTCTTGCCTCTGTCTTCAAGAGACCAGATGCTGCTACAAGGGATCATACAAGCAAGTACACTAACTCCTGTATTATCTCTTTTAACTCCAAACCAAAACAATTTTAAAGAGCTAGCAATAAGAACATTTTAACATCTCTTCTTGTACATACCTGCTACATACTGGTGAGTGTCTGACATAGTATCAGAAGATATTCTCAACATTCTGAGATCTAAAGAGTGCTGCTCTGATTTTTTTGTTGATTCAGGTTGAACAAATGGAGGCATTGTAGACAGAAAGGGCTGATTATCGTCCATATTAGAATGATCTACCTATGGAAAGATATTTTAAAAATTAAAAAAATGAAGTTATTTTCAGACTACTTGCTTTAAAAGAATTTCATTTTTAAAAAAAGTATATAAGGTCCACACTATCACATTCTCAACCCTACTAAATTAATCTGAAGATCCGGAAATCTATCTGTGAAAAATGTTACAAATAAAAGACTTATTAGCATTCTATTAGTTTTGAAAGTTTGTTCATTTTATTAGTAAGATCAGGGGCTAGATTGACAGTACAGCAGTAAGGTACTTGCCTTGCATGCAGCCAACCTGGGTTTGATACCCAGTATCCCTTTTGTCTCTTGGGTAATGCCAGGAGTAATTCCTGGTTTCAGGAATTAACAGCCTAAGCATTGCCAGTTATGGCCCCAAAACTAAAACCAAACAAAATACGCATACATACACAAAAGTAAGATCATTACAGAATTTGAGAATATTCTTTAAAAGCTCAAATATTTTAATTTGCTTCTATTTTTACTGAGGTATTTATGATTTACAATACTTTAAAAATTTATTATAACACTATTATTTATTTAATACAGTCATTTTAGGCATGAAATGTACAAACACCAATCCCTTCACCAGTCCCCAACTTCACACTCACCAGCCAAGCCTGCCCCTTTGCAAGCAGTTACTTAATAGTTTAAAACACAAAGGCAGGGGCCCGGGAGATAGCGTGAATCCCGGTGCCCCATATGGTCCCCCGTGCCTGCCAGGAGCAATTTCTGAGCATGGAGCCAGGAGTAACCCCTGAGCGCTGCCGGGTGTGACCCAAAAACCAAAAAAAAAAAAAAAAAAAAAACACAAAGGCAAATGGAATGTCAAAATTTAGGTCCATTTGAAATCATTGTTATATCTCTTTGTGGTGTGACTAAAGTCAGTGTCTAAGGATTTACTGGGTTGTGCTTGGTGCTAGTTGAGCCTTCTGTGTTACTATTTAGGTTCCCTGAGCTTGGTAGGTTTCTACTTAACTTTTTTGTTTTTTTGGCTTTTTGGGTCATACCCTGCAACGTTCAAGGGTTACTCCTGGCTCTATGCTCAGAAATCGCCCCTGGCAGACACAGGGGACCATATGGAATATTGGGATTCGAACCATCGTCCTTCTGCATGAAAGGCAAACCGCCTTACCTCCATGCTATCTCTCCGGCCCTCTACTTAAATTTCACATGAGATTTCCTGTGATATAACTGGACTGACTAAAAGTTTGAAGTCAACTGCATGGTTCAGAAACTATAGAGACCTGGGGCCGGGCAGTGGCGCCGGAGGCAAGGTGCCTGTGCTAACCTAGGACGGACCTTGTTCGATCCCCCGGTTCCCCATATGGTCCCCCGTGCCTGCCAGGAGCGACTTCTGAGCCAATAGCCAGGAGTAACCCCTGAGCGTCACCGGGTGTGCCCCCCCCCAAAAAAAAAGAAAAAAGAAAAAAGAAACTATAGAGACCTGAAAAAATTTATGGCTAGTCAGTTTAATAAGGTTAAGTTGTGGAGTTGGGCTGTTTCTTGGCATGGTACTAGATGTGGCTTGGGCTGCAGTACCTTAGGCCTACCTGTTCTGAATATGCCCCAGAGCTATCAGCCCAGTTCAGACTACCTGAAGTCAAAGGCAGTAATTTTCTTTTGAAGCCTGATAGTGGAGCTAGACTGTAGTCATCCCTAAATTTAACACCCCCTTTTAACAGACTGGACATATAACAAAACAAGAGTTTACTCAACCTTCTGTCACTCTATTGACTTCATTTGTGATACAATAATTCTCACAAATGAGCTTACTACTGTACTTTTTCTTTTTTTTTCTTCTCTTCTATTTTATTTTTTCTTTCTATCATTTTTAGTTATTTTTGCTTTCACTTTCACCTATTTAGAGACAAATGTATTATGATCATCTATGTCAACTTGTTGATATTTTCTTTAAATACAGAATTTTTATTGTTAAATTATCTTTATTTAAACACCGTGATTACAAATATGATTGTAGTTGTCTGATTACAGTCATGTCAAGAACAACCCCCTTCACCAGTGTAACATTCCCACCGCCAATGTCCCAAATCTCCCTCCTTCCCACCCCACCCACACCTCCACTCGAGACAGGCTTTTTACCTCCCTCATTCGTTCACATTGTTATGATAATTCTCAGTGTAGTTATTTCTCTAACTACACTCATCACGCTATGTGGTGAGCTTCATGTTATAAGCTGCACCTTCCAGCTCACATCTCTCTTGTCTCTGAGATACTGCTAAAATGTCATTCATTTTTCTTAAAACCCATAGATGAGTGAAACTATTCTGTCTTTCTCTCTCCCTCTGACTTATTTCACTCAGTATAATAGATTTTCATGTACACCCATGTATAGGAAAATTTCATGACTTCATCTCTCCTGATGGCTGCATAGTATTCCATTGTTAAATACATAATTTAAAATTTTTTTTTCTCATGAATGGGTTCTAGATCCTCTCAAATGTGTTCAAGTGAAATGATCATATTGATTTTAATTTCCCTTGTATTAATATAATATATAGCACTTATATATATTAAACAAGTCTTGCATCCCTGGGATAAATCTTAGTTGGATATGGTATTTGGTCTTTTTCATATCTTGTTGAATTTAGTCTGTTAATATTTTGTTAAAGATCTCTGCAACTATATTCAATAAGGATATAAGGGCTATAGCTTTTTTTCCTTGTGTGTGTGATTGAGAGTGTGTGTGTGTGTGTGTGTGTGTGTGTGTGTGTGTGTGTGTCCGTGTCCTTTTAATATCAAGTTAATGTTTGCCTCAAAGAAAATGTTTTTCAGAATACTGGTTTGTTTGTTTTTGGAGGGGGAGTCTAAAAGAACCTGAAAAG
>PVKC010046973.1:0-11146 GCA_004027635.1 Crocidura indochinensis | reverse complement strand
GAAGGAGGAAGGAAGGAGGGAAGGAGGAAGGAAGGAGGGAAGGAGGAAGGAAGGAGGGAAGGAGGAAGGAAGGAAGAAGGAAGGAAGGAAGGAAGGAAGGAGAATTTAGTTATGGAAAAATAGTCTTTATTAAAGTGCTGGAAGAGTTTAGAACCTATTGAATAATTCCTTCATGTAGATTAACAGAGAAATTGAGGGGAGGTTGTAACTCTTCTTTACTGATACCAAGAATGAAGTTATAAAGTATTCCCAAGAAAGTAAAAGGGTTGGGGCCGGGCGGTGGCGCTGGAGATAAGGTGCCTACGCTAACCTAGGACGGACTGCGGTTCGATCCCCCGGTTCCCCATATGGTCCCCCGTGCCTGCCAGGAGCGACTTCTGAGCGAATGGCCAGGAGTAACCCCTGAGCGTCGCCGGGTGTGGCCCAAAAAAAAGAAAGTAAAAGGGTTGACATGACCTTTGTCAAGATTATTTCCACTTTTGAGAACATTCACGGGTTGGGTGCCTCCGCTAAAGATGTCAGATGACAACATCTTCAAAAAGAGGCTATAATACTTAGGTTTTTACTAATTTTACTTCTGGAATCACCGTGAATTACAGTTACAAGATTATTTATTGTTGAGTTTCATGTGTATAATGTTCCAAAAACACCCTTCATCAGTGTTTACTTCCTTCCACCAATGTCCCCAGTTCCTACCTGCCTCCAGCCTGCCTCTAATGCAGGTACTTTCCCCTTCAACCATTGTCCTAATGCTGCCTATTCTGACCTGTCCCCTGCCTCCCACCCCCACCCTAGTGGCAGATTTCCTACTGAAGACTTGTTCTTCTCATGCTCTTCACTTTGTTGCCTTTATATAGGAGAGAGACCATTCAGTATCTGTCTTCCCTGCAACGAACTTTGTAGCCGCAAAATACTCAACAGTAGCACAGAAACAAAAACAAAACCCTCCCAAAACACGCCAAGATCTTCTGCTAAACAATTGACTCGGGTTCCCCAGGAATCAGATCAGTAAACCATTAACTTGCTCATTACCGGTGTACTCTGTATGGTGGGTATCTTACTGTGTGTTGTATTAAAAATCAGGCTGAGAAATAGTTCAGGTTAATGGCAGGTATGTGGCATCTTCGAGACTGTTTGATACATAGCTCTACAGGGCTCCATAGTCCCCCCAGGGTAGACATGCTGGCTTCTGAGCAGTCCTAGATAGCATGCTAGAGCTGTCAGCCTACATCCAACCTGAGGATTGCTGGAGTGCCCCATGGCCTCTATCTACTGGGTGTGGCCCCTACTGTAAACAAGAATGGGAAAAGCAGTGTGATCTCAGATTCCATGATGTTTCCAGGAATGTGACTAGAGATAACTGACTCTGGAAGGCTGTGGAAGACAACTGCTATTGAGCGAGCGAGCGAGCGAGAGAGAGAGAGAGAGAGAGAGAGAGAGAGAGAGAGAGAGAGAGAGAGAGAGATTATGTGTATCAGTTTTATACAGAACTCTGTCTCAGACCCCTCCAACATAAACTATAGAAATCCATTGCTTTTATCTAATGATAAGTTTGTTTGCATAGTGTTTTGGTGTTGTGAAAGGGATACTAAAAGTTTAAATTCCCTTATATGCCAAAAACATTAGTTTTTTTTGTTTTGTTTTGTGTTTTGTGTTTTTGTTTTTGAGTCACACCCGGCAGCACTCAGAGGTTACTCCTGGCTCTATGCTCAGCAGTCGCTCCTTGCAGGCTCGGGGGACCATGGGGGATGCTGGGATTTGTACCTCCATGCTATCCCTCCGTCCCCTCATATTAGTTTTTATGATAAATCATGTTACCTCAAAAAGGACAAAGGGCTTTTTTGGGGGGATGTGTGTGTGTGCTAGATTTGGGTTTTTTGGGTTTTGAATCATACCAGTCCATGCTGAGGACTTAACTCTTAGTTCTTTTTTTTGTTTGTTTGTTTGTTTGTTTGTTTTGGGTTTTTTTGGGGGGACCCACACCCATTTGGTGCTCAGGGGTTACTCCTGGCTAAGCACTCAGAAATTGCCCCTGGCTTGGGGGGACCATATGGGATGCTGGGGGATCAAACTGCAGTCCTTCCTTGGCTAGCGCTTGCTAGCCCAATGCCTCGCCGGCTCCAACTCTTAGTTCTTAAGTCTCCTGGAAGTGCTTGTGGGACCAGATGCAAGTGCAATGCCATGAATCATACGACGAGGTTGACTGTGTGAAAGCATGGATCTCACTGTATCTGTACTATCTCTCTCTAGTACAGAAGGAGATGTATAAGTGGTGCCCAGATCAAATCTGGTCCTTCTGCATAAACATTTCTGCCCTTAAAATACAGTTGCCCCCCCCCCCCCAATTTTTTAGAGAATCAGCACCTGGCGGTGTTCATGGCTTACTTCTATCTCTGTGCTCAGGGATCTCTCTTTGCTGGGCTCAGGAGACCAAATGTCAGTCTTATGCAAGGCAAGTAAGGCAAGTGCCTAGCCCACTTACAATCTCTCTAGCCCAAGGTTATTTTATCCTAATTGGCACTCTAAGAATATGGCCCCATCTTCCTTCCATTACCACTTCATCATTCTGAATCATTATTACAATGAATGAATGACAGTGATAGTCAAGCAATGGTTCAATACTGGGGATTGGGGATGTGGTGCTGATTGAACCCTTTGGTACAAAGGACCTCTAAGGCTATGTTCATTGATATTAGGGGAGTAGACATGCAATACTGGGACCTGGGAGATAGCATGGAGGTAAGGCGTTTGCCTTTCATGCAAAAGGTCATCGGTTCGAATCCCGGTGCCCCATATGGTCCCCCGTGCCAGCCAGGAGCCATTTCTGACCATGGAGCCAGGAGTAACCCCTGAGCAACTCAGTTTATTTTTAAGTTAATTTATGTAGAAATTAATTTCTGGATGCAACCAGGTATTTAGAATATTAGCATATGCATTTAAGTCTTTGGGAAACTTAAAATTTTTAATATACCAAGTCAATAGAGTTTAACTGATATATTTTTTTTAATCAATGGAGATTCTCTAAAATTCTGAGGGTAGTAGAGAGACTACGTTTCCACTTATGCCCTGATAGTTAAGGAATGACCTTGATTTTTGAATAGGTTATGTGCTAGGCATTAGGTCCATCTTTTAACAAACTATAACATTTACAGTTTATAAGGAGACTATTTCTGCAAAGTATTTATTGATTGATGACATATTAAAAATTAAGCCAATAGGGGCCCGGGAGATAGCATGGAGGTAAGGCGTTTGCCTTTCATGCAAAAGGTCATCTGTTCGAATCCCGGTGCCTCATATGGTCCCCCGTGCCTGCCAGGAGCAATTTCTGAGCATGGAGCCAGGAGTAACCCCTGAGCACTGCCGGGTGTGACCCAAAAACCAAAACAAAAAAAATTAAGCCAATAAGCTTATGCCATAATGTCAGTAGCCAAGGTATTCTATATGAAAGCCTTCTTTGTATTATTTTTCTTTGTTTTGGGGACCACAACAGGTGATTCTCAGGAGTTGGTTACTCTTAACTCTGCACTCAGGAATTATTCCTGGCAGTGCATAGGGGACCATATGGGATGCCAAGAATCAAACCCAGGTCACCTGTGTACAAGGCAAGAACCCTCCCTGATGTACTATGGTCCTGTATAAGAGAATTCTTAAGCAAAGGAAATGAAGTAATCACAGTTCTAATAATCTTGTTATAAATTTTAAAATTTAATGGAATGTACTTGTCTGCATGTATCTATACTTACGTAAAGAGGACTTTTTTTTTTTGTTTGTTTTTTGTTTTTTGGGTCACACCCTGAAGTGCTTAGGGGTTATTCCTGGCTCAGTGCTCAGAAATTGCTCCTGGCAGACTCGGGGGACCATATTGGACGCCAGAATTCGAACCGATGACCTTCCTATCTCTCAGGCTCCAAAGAGGAATATTTTAAACATCAGGAAAGCACAAAAATGACTTGCGGTGGGATGGATGGGGGTTCAGGTTGGGCCATGATGTGCTGAACTGATTCCTGACTCTTTGCTTTGGAATCACACCTGGTGGTGCTTGGTTATCAGTGGGGGGTGGAGGAAGAAAAAGAAATCCTATGCAGTGCAAGGAATCAAATGAGGCGTATATATAAGGCAAGAATTTTTTTGGGGTGGTGGGTGGGGATAAAATCAGATTATTATTTGGAAATTCTGAGGAAGGAGAGAGAAGGAAAGAGACCGTTATGAACTTAGGAGGTTCCATGGGCTCCTCCAGAGGCAGAGAGAGCCCCAGTGCACACAGTATGCAAGTAGGAAAGTACACATCTCCAGAGGAGATATTTGGGTGACTTGTGTGTGGGATCATGCACATTTGCCCAAGGCAAGTATCTTAATTCTACTGCTCTCTGGCTGAAGAACTATTTGATAAGCTTCTTTGTAGACTTCTTTTCTGCCTTCTTAGAGTATGTGGAAGGGTCATCAGTCCCTTAGAGGGAACTCAGGCTGATCACTGTGAGTGAATACTATTTATTGTGTTTATTAGCATACTTATAATCACTCCTGGCAGGCACGGGGGACCATATGGGATGCTGAGATTTGAATCAATGACCTTCTGCATGAAAGGCAAACACCTTACTTCCATGCTCTCTCTCCGCCCCCCCCCCCCAATGTTCAGTTTTCTAAAAACAAACTCTAACATATTCTTCTGGTTTACCCAAATAGTGCTATAGATTTTTCATAATGTATGACAGTTATCTTTTCCCTTTTGTTTTCTTATTTATCTTAAGTAACTTTAGAATAGTGAAACAAATTTTTATAGTGAAGAGCCTGGAGTTATGTATGACTTCTAGCGGACAGATGTGTTGTTTGTGACCGGTAGTTTTATTCCAGTGTGCTACAGATAATAATGGTCAAAAATAAAAGATTGAGGTTTTGTCTACTGAAGCTGTCTCTTTCGAGTTTGAGCCAGTTATTTCACTAACCACTCTGTGCAATGCTGATAGCTTTCTTGTAGGGAAGCCTGAAAATTCGGCGAACTAATGTAAATATGTGGCACGTAGCTTAACAAAGCTTACTTTAATATCACTGGTCTTCTCTCTGGTGGTTTAACTTGCTGAGTCCGATTTCCAAATGAGTGGGGGCATTTCTGCAAAAAAGTCTTTTTTTTCCTGTTCCCCGCCTTTGCATATACACCCCACAAGCAAATTTTGACATTCAGTTTCATCACCCATCTCTTCGACCCCCTACTAATTGTTTTCTTTGTCCTTTTAGCTTATTTTTATACCTTAGGTTTCATAGGCACATAACAAGTGCCTTGTGAACCTTAAACTAAGTGAAAATGGATTATTCAGATGAAAGGTATGTGGATAAGTCGGTTTGGGGGCAATTCTGGAGAACTCTTGCCAGAACTGGTATCTTTGTTTTGGTCTTCAGAGACTATTAAATGTGATCCCTTGAGTCATACTTGCTGTTTGCTCTGTCCCCTGGCTATCTCTCTCTCTTAAGACCCTGAAGCTTGCCAGCCACACACAGGAGGTTTAAGAGACCTTAGCCCCGGGGGAGTTTGTTTATTTAAAGGAAAATGATTAAGTTCCAACATCACAGCCATGTTACAGCTAGTCTAGTCCTGTTAGTTATTGAGTTCTTGTTCTACTTCCTAGTGACTCCGCCGCCTTAAGGGAAGGTGAATGTGAAATTAAATTGTTCAAGATTACTTTGAAACTTTTTACTGGTTTCCAAATAGAAATTCTTGAAAGAGGAGCTGGAGCAATAGCATGTGGCCGAACTGGGACTGACCCAGGGTCAATCCCTGTCATTCCGTTTGGTCCCCCATTTGTGTCATGAAAAAGTTGAAGAAAAGAGAATAGAATTTATTCTATTTGTTGTTTATTCAGTTTATTAAATTTGTTTTTTGGGGGATCACACCCAGCGGCGCTCAGAGGTTACTCCTAACTGTGCTCAGAAATCGCTCCCGCCAGGCACGGGGTGGGGAGGCATATGAGATACTGGGATTCAAATCATCATCTATCCTGGATCCACTGCATGCAAGGTAAACACACTAGTGCTGTGCTATCTCTCTGGTCCTGTTTATTAATATTTTTAGGCCACATTTATTTATCTACTAATTTTTAAGGGTACTCATTCAAATCTTTCACTGCTTCTTTCTAGAGTTCTGGTGTAGATAATTTCAGAACCAAATGACAGAAAACCTATATATAGTATGTAGCTCTATTTCTTTATTGAATCTTTGAGGTTGGTACCTTAAGAAACTTTTTAGGGCCCGGAGAGATAGCACAGCGGCCTTTGCCTTGCAAGCAGCCGATCCAGGACCAAAAGGTGGTTGGTTCGAATCCCGGTGTCCCATATGGTCCCCCGTGCCTGCCAGGAGCTATTTCTGAGCAGACAGCCAGAGTAACCCCTGAGCACTGCTGGGTGTGGCCCCAAAAACAAAAACAAAAAGAATCTTTTTAACTATCAGGGCCAGAGCAATAGTACAGCAGATAAGGTGTTTTCCTTGCACATAGCTGACAGAAGGTTGTTTATAGATCCTGAGGTCACCAAAAGTGATTACTGAGTGGAGATAGAAGTAACAGTGAGTACAATTGTATATGACCCCCAAATTATAAACAAGCAAAAAGATTCTTTCAACTCTACAGTGTTTGGACACAAAGATATAATAATGAATGACATGACATTTTGACATTTGTGTTTTAAGTAATTATCAACCCCAGAATTTTTGTCTTCTTTCTTCTTGTATATATATATTTTTTCTTTTGGTTTTTGGGCCACACCCTGTAACACTCGGGTTACTCTTGGCTATGTGCTCAGAAATCGCTCCTGACTAGGGTGACCTCATGACACGCCAGGTATCGCACCGAGGTCTGTCCTGGATCAGCTTTGTGAAAGGCAAACGCCCTACCACTGCACTACTGCTCTGGCCCTTTTAATATATTTTCTGCCCTATAAGAAAATCAGAAGGAGATGGATTGGGCTTGCCCAGTATGTGTCTCTTTTTTTTTTTTTTTTGGTTTTTGGGTCACACCGGCAGTGCTCAGGGGTTACTCCTGGCTCCATGCTCAGAAATAGCTCCTGGCAAGCACGGGGGACCATATGGGGCACCCGGATTCGAACCGATGACCTTTTGCATGAAAGGCAAATGTCTTACCTCCATGCTATCTCCCAGGCCCCAGTATGTGTCTCTTTAAGTAAATAACTTGTAAAAGGAATTGGAGGATAAGTAAGTCATGGAGATTATCTGTTCTATTCCAGACAGAGGGAAAAACAAGCTCTGAAGTGAGGACACTGATACTGTGTTTAGGGGAAGGGAAATTCCAACAGGGCTGGTGGAATGTATAGCGGGGAGAGTGGCGGGTCATGAGGTTAGAGAAATGAAAGAGAGAAATCAGATTATAGTCTCTATGGACCTATATTAGGACTTGACTTTCAAACTAGTGAAATAATCTCAGTTCGAGGGTTTGGACAGAAGAATGGCATGAGTTGAGTTTCTTTTATAGAGAACCAATCTGACTTTTGAGGTGAGCCAGGGGGGAGCTGAGAGGTTGGCATAGAGAACATTTATGTGTGTGGGTATAACACAGATGAGAACCAAGGTGACTTGGCCATGCAAAAATGGAAGTGGACTCCCCACACTGATCATTTATTTATGTGTGGATAATGACTTTAGGTAACAATGATCAGACTAATTGCTGGATTCAAGTTTTGTCAACTTGGTAAACCCGTTCTAAATAGAAGCTATTGATCATGTTTTGTTTGCACACAGGCATTGCTCCTGGGAGTACTCAGGGGCCAACTGCATGGCATGCTGGGGATCCAAACTCGACAATGTGCAAGCCAGCACCCTATGTGTTATACTATCACTACTTGGGCCCACCCCTCTCTCATCCATCCATCCATCCATCCATCTATCTATCTATCTATCTATCTATCTATCTATCTATCTATCTATCTATCTATCATCTATCTATCTATCTGTCTAACTATCTATCTATCATCTATCTATCTATCTATCTATCTATCTATCTATCATCTATCTAATCATCTATGGGTTTTTAGGGGGGTTGAGTCACCCAGTGGCGCATGGTTCTGTGCTCAGAAATCACTCCTGGCAGACTTGGAGGGACCATATGGAATGCTGAGGATTGAATCTGTCTAGTGTCAACCGCTTTGCTATCTCTTTGGCCTTTTTATTTATTTATTTATTTATTTATATTTATTTATTTAGGTGTTTTGGACCACACCCGTTTGATGCTCAGGGGTTACTCCTAGCTAAGTGCTCAGAAATTGCCCCTGGCTTGGGGGGACCATATGGGACACCGTAGGATTGAACTGAGGTCCTTCCTTGGCTAGTGCTTGCAAGGCAGACACCTTACCTCTAGCGCCACCTCGCCAGCCCGTTTTGTTTTATTTTTGTTGTTGTTGTTGTTTGTTTTTTATTTTTTGTTTTGGTTTTTGTTTTTGGTTTTTTTGTTTTGGTTTGGTTTGGTTTTTGGGTCACACCCAGCAATGCTCAGGGGTTAATGCTCAGGGCAATGCTCAGCCAGGGGGGGTTTTGGGTCACACCCGGCAATGCTCAGGGGTTGATGCTCAGGGCAATCAGAAATCACCCCTGGCAGGCTCGGGGGACCATATGGGATGCCAGGATTTGACCAGCAACCTTCCGAGTGTAAGGCAAACACCTTATCGCTGTGCTATCTCTCCGGACTCTATTTTATTTTTTTTAATTAAAAAATAATATTGATGAAATACTAATTGGGATACAGGATGGAATGTAGAGAATACTGGGTTCCTTGAGGGTTCTTTTTTATTTTTGTTTTGGGCCAAACCTGGCAGTGCTTAAGACTTACTCCTAGTTCTGTGCTCAGGAATCTATCCTGATGGGACTTGGGTTTCAAACTTGGAACTCAGGTTGGCCTTGTACAAGGCAAATAAATGTCCTACATGCCCTACTGTCTCTCCAGCTCCTTGAGGGTTCTTGACACCAGTCAACTTTCAGTTCTTATAAAAGAATTTCTCATAGATACCTAGCTATATCCATAGGACCTCTCCAAATACACAAATAGAAAAGAAAAAGATCACTTTCCATGCCATATTTTGCAGTATTTAGTGGGATTGCATAGTTAGAAATTCTCTTTCTAGAAACCTTCCCCAAAGATTTCGCTAACATAATTGCCAAATGATAAATGCCTGTGGTCCCATTACTTGAAAGTCAAGGCTCTGTCTCTATGGCTTTTTGTGAATTTCGCTTATTTTGGGGAGGGGAGGGAAGCAACAGTTATAATAGTATGTGGACATTGACATCAGTAGCACAATTGTGTAAGAAGTGGCATTGTGGGGCCTGAGAAATAGCATGGAGGTAAGGCATTTGCCTTGCATGTAGGATGGTGGTTCAAATCCCGGCATCCCATATGGTCCCCCATGCCTGCCAGGAGCGATTTCTGAATATGGAGCCAGGAGTGACCCTTGAGTGCTGCTGCCCGGTGTGACCCAAAACCCAATAAAATAAAAAAGAAGTGGCATTGGGGCCAGGGAGATAGCATGGAGGTAGGGTGTTTGCCTTTCATGCAAAGGGTCATCGGTTTGAACCTCGGTGCCCCATATGGTCCCCCGTGCCTGCTAGGAGCAATTTCTGAGCCTGGAGCCAGGAGTAACCCCTGAGCGCTGCCGGGTGTGACCCAAAAACCAAAAAACCAAAAAACCAAAAAACAAACAAAAAGAAGTGGCATTGTGACACTTTGCCATTTTGAAATAAAGTCAGGTTAACTATTTTATCAGTTTATATTAAACCAATTAGGGGGCTGGGCGGTGGCGCTGGAGGTAAGGTGCCTGCCTTGCCTGCGCTAACCTAGGATGGACCGCGGTTCGATCCCCGGTTCCCCATATGGTCCCCCGTGCCTGCCAGGAGTGACTTCTGAGTGAATACCCAGGAGTAACCCCTGAGCATCACCGGGTGTGACCCAAAAACAAACAAACAAAAAAAACAATTAATTTTTCAGAACTTAATGAGCACTTACTGCATGGTAGCAATTGTCTAAGGTTCTTGAACAATATCAGTAAATAAAAAAATGACAAAATTGCGGGGTCGGAGAGATAGCACGTGGTAGGGCGTTTGCCCTGCACGCAACCAATCTAGCACAGACAATGGTTCAAATCCTGGCATCCTATATGGTTCCCCCAAGCCTGCCAGGAGTGACTTCTGAGTGCAGAGCCAGGAGCAAACCCTGAGCACCATCAGGTGTGGACCCCACCCCCAAAAGGACAAATTGACAAATTTCTGGAACTTAATTTTTATGGATGCAAGTCGGGAACAGATAAATATTTAATTCATTTTAAGTATACTGGCTATGTGCTCAGAAATCACTCCTGGCTTGGGGGACCATATGGGACGCTGGGTGATCAAACCTTGGTCCTTCCTAGGTTAGCACGTAACAAGGCAAACACCCTACCACTTGTGCCACCATTCCAGCCCCCATAGGACTTTTCTTTTTGTCTTTTTCCCCCTACTCTTTAAAAAGTAAGGTTTGAAAGCTAAAGAAGGCTGTAGATTTGTAGACATGGCTTGTATGACATAATGTGATTCTACTCTATGGCGGGATTGCTCATATTCCATCCCTCGGCCTTGCTAATGCTTTTAGTATGAATTTACATATTCTACTTGGGGCTTCAGGGAGCACCTGGCTGTGCTCAGTACCTACTCCTGGCTCTGTACTAAGGGGAGACTCCTGGCAGGGATTTGGTGCACCTTATGCACTGCTGGGAATTGAACTGGGGTCAGCCACAAGCAAGGCAAATATACTGTCTCTTCAGCCCCCATTTAGTGCTTTTTAATAAGTTACTCAGAACTGTTCGGATATTCCTCTAGTCACTAAAATGTAAATAGTTGTCCTTAAAGATTCTATATTTTTGTTATACTATTTTTTTAATGATCTCATTTTTATTTATTTTATTTCAGAGATGACCATTAAGAAATAAGCTGCCTAAATGTAGAAGTGATGAAGCAGTCAATTTGTCCTGGCATAAAATGCAGCTGTGGCTTTTCAACCAGATTAGTAAGTGTGACTGCAACAGTTTGTTTAAATTTTTCCTTTTTATGTCTATTTTTAAAAGCATTTAATAAAAAATATAGTGGACACTTTAAAATTGTTAATTTTTCTTTCTTTCTTTCTTT
>PVKC010046972.1:0-11141 GCA_004027635.1 Crocidura indochinensis | reverse complement strand
CTTACTTCCATGCTATCTCCCGGGCCCCCAAATTTAAAATTTTTAAATATGAATGTCAAAGTTCTCGATGGCTTACAAAATTATATTATCAGCAACATTTTATCTCATACCAAGCTCACAACTATGCAAGAGGATTCATAGATTTTAACTCCATTCTACACTTATATAATAAGATGCTAATGGCCAGTTACCCGAGGTCATCCAGTTGTTAGGAAGTTAACCTCATCTTTCTTTATTGTTCAATATTTCTCTTTCTCTCACTCTCTCTCCCCTCCCCTTCTCCTCGCTTCCTTAAGTAAAGGATTCTTTAATTAAGGAACTCAATATTATTAGAAATATCCCTTTATTTTATCTTCTTTGAATTAAAATTAATCAAGTTCTAAATATGTATTCTGAATGAGTGTAAGTATTTAGATCTTTGGCATTTTTACTGGGTTTCTTCCCATACCCTATAATCACATATAGAGATTCTGACAATCTCTATGACATACAGAAAATAAATAAAGGACATTTTCAACTTACCAGTATGGAACTTTATTGTCTTAGGCACATGACATAATGATATACAATTACTCAAAGTTCCTAACTTTACAGAGAGACAAAGCCATCAGGTGTAAAATCACTAAAGTTCTAAAGGAAGAGACAATTCAAGATAACAATGTATTGGAAAAGTTTCCTACAATAAAGTAATAATTGCCTCATTCCCTAATCCATTCATCCCATTTATTTATTCAATAGAAATAAACACATAGGGGAGATAATACAGTGTATAGGGCACTAATCTTGCTCACTGCTAAACCAGGTTTGATCCTCAATACTGCATATGTCCCCCTGAGTCCCACAAGAGTGATCCCAGAGTAGAGCCAGGAGCTAAGTCTGACCACTGCCAGGTGTGGCCCAAAGGCAAACAAAGATAAGCAAACATATGGTTTTTATAAGAGAGCATTATCAGCTTTTAAAAAATCTCCCAAGCATGAAATCACATTGCATCAAGATAACGTTCTGAGAGAGGAGAGAAATGGAAATATGGTTTCAACAACTTAAAAAAATGATGTCGAATTTCTGACTCCTTAAAAACTTGTCTTATACTTTTCAAAGGGATAGTGGTGGTAGTCATGTCAAAATGATATTTTGATTCACAGGGGCCGGGGTGATGGCGCAGCAGTAGGGTGTTTGCCTTTCAGGCGGCTGACCCAGGATGAACCTCTGTTGGGACCTCTGACATCTCATATGGTCCCCCAATCAGGAGTGATTTCTGAGTGCATAGCCAGGAGTAATCCCTGAGCATCACTGGGTGTGGCCCCCACAAAAAAGACATTTGATTCACAATAAATATTATGAGTTTCCTTCTATATCTATCTATATTCATAATATAATGGCTACTAATTTTTAGCATCAATATTTAAACATATGGATGGTTTAAAGTATCATGCGTATGTTTAAACATGTATCCTTTAAAATATTTAAAGAGATATACAAGCAGTCTATAGAACTGGTTTTGTCAAAAGGTAGGTAAGAGGGAATGGGAATGGTAGAAGATCTGGAGACATTGATGGAGGGGAAGGTGGCACTTTCATAGTGAGTGTGGTATAGGAACAATGATATTGACTTTTATTGTAAATCATAGAGCCTAAGTAAGAAGAGAAAGACATATCAAAAGTAACAAACAAAAAGCTGCTTCATAGAAGACATTCTCAAATTGCTCATCCCATAAAGGTTCCTTATGTAAAATATAAAAGGAATTCACATAATACAATAAAAATCTGGCTATCAAGAGAATAAATGAGATATATCAAATGCATACCAACTCACAATGAAGCACAAATGAATTAAAAAAGAAATGAAGGAGCAGAACATTCGTTACCAAGAGATTAAAGCTATCAAATATCCTGTATAGAGATGCTGGATATAAAACAACAAATAAAACTGTAACCTCCAAGCATAAAAGCATAAAGAAACTGTAACCTCCATAGAAAGCAAAATTCACAAAGAAAACAATAAAATTGAAGATAAAATTTTAGTAATTGCTAAAAAAAAAAAAAGTAATACTTAAGAAAATGAGAACTATCAAACTCTATTAGGAGACAAAATCAGGACAATGGGCATACCAGAAAATAAAAAGAAAGTAAAAGGAACAGAGATAAAATAAGTAAAAATTTCCCAAGCTTAAGAAAAAGTTAGAGTTGTGCCAGAGCAGGTGGGTGAGGCGAATTGGGCCTTTTGGGATTCGGGACCACTCTGCTGCTTGAGCTCACTCCACCACCCAGCGCCCCCTGCTGGTCCCTGGCACCTTGGGTCTTCTGTGGCGCTGGAAATCTCAGTTTTTTAAAAACCGCACATGTCTTCAGAGGTAAGCAGTCCCATCCACAGACAGTAAAACTGGTCTCTGCTGATTTCCCTGAGACACAGCAGACATCTTGGGTCTTCTCTCTGCTGTCCTGCAGCCTGGGATTTGATCCTCTTTGCCATTATTCCCTGAGGGCTCATCTTCTTCAGAGGTGAGTAGTCCCACCCACCCATGGTGGAGCTAGAGTAACAAGACTGCTCTGCTTGCTTTGCTTCTAGGCTACACACGCCTTCGAACCAATGAACACCACCACAGCATGTAGAAAAATCCACACTACAAGCGTGACAATGGGGAAACAACGCAGGCCAACACCAGGCATAGAGAATGAAGATGGCAAGTCTGATAACCCAAAAGCTGCAAACCACCTAGATAGTTTCTCAGATTTGGAGTTTAGAGAAGAAATATGGAGGATGTTCACAGAACTCAAAGAAAGCATAGATCGAGTTGAACAGAACACAAATAAGAATCGAGGGGATATGAAAATAGAAATCAGAAAATTCCAAACTGAAAAATCAGGTCTGAAAAACTCAGTAAATGAAATGAAAACCTCAATGGAAAGCCTCTCCAACAGGGTAACAGCAGCTGAGCTGGAAGATGAGATGCATAACAACTCCACACAGCAAAAGAGATCGGAAAAGACCTTAAAGCAAATGATCAGACAATGGAAAATTTACTCAAAGAATGTGACAGATGAAAATAGAAGTCTTTGTGCTCGCTTCGGCAGCGCATATACTAAAATTGGAATGATACAGAGAAGATTAGCATGGCCCCTGTGCGAGGATGACACGCCAATTCGTGAAGCGTTCCATATTTAAAAGAAAAAAGATAATAGAAGTCTTTGGTAAGCTCAACAGAAACAACATAAGAATCATTGGAGTCCCAGAGACCAGGAAGAAAATCCCCTGGAACAATCAGCAGTCAAGGATATCATTGCAGAGAAACTCCCAGAGATAAAAAAAAAATCTGTGTGCAACCAAATCCTGCACGCCCAAAGAGATCCCAAAAGAAGCACCCCATGACACATCATAGTCACAATGACAAATCCCACAGATAGGGATAGAATACTGAAAGTAGCAACCTCAAAAAGGGAAATTACATTCAAAGGAGCATCCTGTCAGAAGAAACCCTCAAGGCCAGAAGGCAGTCGTGGAGAAAACTCAATTAAATGAATGTTTCACCTAGAATACTGCACCCAGCAGACTCACTTTAAAGTTTAAAGGAAGTATACATAACTTCAAGAATAAACAACTGCTCAGAAGCTTTGCAGATTCAAAACCAGACTGAAAAGAAAAACTGAAAGGTCTACTTTAAGACAAGACTGACCAATAGACACACCAAACTTCTACACAGAGTTGGCATTAAATCCCGTGAAAATTATCTCTCTGGATAACAATGGAATAAATGCACCAGTTAAGAGACACAGAGTGCCTAAATAGATCAACAAATGAATCCAACCTTCTGCTGCCTACAAGGAACACACCTGAATACTCAGAACAAAAAAAAAAGACTCAAAATCAATGGCTGAAGGAAAGCATCCAAGCAAACAACACCCTTAAGAAAGGGAGTAGCCATATTAATAGTAGATGATGCAAACTTTAGACTCAGAAAAGTTGTAAGGGACAAAGATGGACATTTCATACTAATCAGGGAATATGTACAACAGGAAGAAATCACATTCTTAAATATATACGCACTCAATAAGGGATCAGCAAAACATTTAATACAATTGTTGACAAGTCTGAAAGAAGATATCAATTGCAACACAATAATTATGGGAGACCTCAACACTGCCCCATTACCCCTTGATAAGTCAACCAGACAGAAATCCAACAAAAATATTCTAGCTCTGAAAAGAGAAATGGAAGAAAGTGGATATATATATATATATATATATATATATATATATATATATATATATATATATAGGGCACAGCATCCCCAGAAACCTGGATACACATTCTATTCCAATGCACATGGATCATTCTTTAGGATAAATCACATGCTGGCCCATAAAACATAACTCCATCAAATCAAAAGGATAGAAATTATGCAGACTACCTTTGCTGATCACAAGGCACTGAAATTAGATGTGAACTACAAAAGGACACAGAAGAAAAACATTAAGACCTGGAAATTAAATAGCTTACTACTGAACAACCAGTGGGTAAGAGATTAAATCAAAGAAGAAATCAAAACATTCCTGCAAACAAATGACAATGAAGACATAAATTATCAGAATTTATAGGACACAGCAAAAGTAATACTGAGAGAAAATTTTATAGTTTTACAAACACACATCAGGAAAGAAAGAGGGGCCTACATGAATAGCTTAATGACACAGCTTATGAAATTAGAAAATTATCAACAAAAGGAACCAAAAATAGATAGGCAGAAGAAAATAACAAAGCTTAGAGCAAAAATCAATAACATGGAAATCCAGAAAGCAATCTGAAAGATCAACGAAAGCAAAGCCTGGTTCTTTGAAAAAAAAACCTGATAAACCACTGACAAAATTCTCAAAGAAAAGAAGAGAGAGACTTGATTAACTGATTAGAAATGAAAAGGGGGAAATCACTACAGATATTTCAGAGATTCAAAGGGTAATCAGAGACTACTTTGAGAAAACCTATGCCAGGAAACATGAAAACCTAGAAAAATTCGATAAATTCTTGGACTTATAACATTCCACAGCTGAATAAGGATGAGGTAGCATATCTAAACAGCCCTGTCACTATTGAGGAAATTAAAATGGTAATCAAAAGTCTTCCCAAAAATAAAATCCCAGGCCCAGATGGTTTCACTAATAAATTTTTTTCAAACCTTTCAAGAGGAACTACTCCCAATCCTTTTCAGGCTTTCATGAAATTGAAGAAACAGGAATACTTCCAAATATTTATGAAGCTAACATCACCTTGCTACCAAAACCAGACAGAGATGCTGCCAAAAAAAAAAAAGAAAATTATAGACCAATATCCTTGATAAACACAGATGCAAAGATCCTCAAAAATTCTGGCAAACAGGATCCAATACTTCATCAAGAAGGTCATTCTTCATGACCAAGTAGTTTTCATCACAAGAATGCAAGTGCAGAGAAAGCATTCGATAAGTTCCAACACCCATTCTTGATTTAAAAAAAAAACTCTCATCAAGATGTGATTGGAAGGAACTTTTCTCAGTATAGTCAAGGCCATCTACCACAAAACAATGGCAAATATTCTCAGGGGTTACTCCTGGCTCCATGCTCAGAAATTGCTCCTGGCAGGCACAGGGGACCATATGGGGCACCAGGATTCGAACCGATGACCTTTTGCATGAAAGGCAAACGCATTACCTCCATGCTATCTCCTGGGCCCCGACAAATATTCTCAATGGAGATTAAACTAAAAGCCTTTACTCTAAAATCTGGCATAAGACAAGGCTGCACTCTTTCACCACTCCTATTCAACATAGTACTGGAACTACTTGCCCTAGTGATTAGGCAAGAAAAGTTTTTAAGGACATCCAGATAGAAAACAAAGAAGTTAAGCTCTTACTGTTTGCAGATGACATGGTACTATATTTAGAAAACCCTAAAGAATCTGCCAAAAAGCTTCTAGAAACCATAGATTCATATAGCAAGTGGCAGGCTACAAAATTAACATGCAAAAATCAATGTCCTTCATATACATAAATAATAATAGAGAAGAAATGGACAATAGAAAAACAATCCCATTCACATTAGTGACACACAAACTCAAATATCTTGGAGTCAACTTAACTGGAGAGCTGAAGGGCCTATGCAAAGAAAACTTCAAAAGCCTGCTTCAAAAATAGGAAAGGACACAAGGAAATGGATATACATACCCTGCTCATGGATTGGAAGGATTAATATCATTAAAATGGCAATACTCCCCAAAGCATTGTACAAATTTAATGCAATCCCCCTAAAGATACCCATGACATTCTTCAAAGGAGTGGATCAAAATGCTTCTGAAATTCATTTGGAACAATAAACACCCATGAATAGCTAAAGCAATCCTTGGGAAAAGGAATGTGGGAGGCATTACTTTCCCCAATTTTGAATTGTATTACTATGAAATAGTTATTAAGATAGCATGGTATTGGAATAAAGACAACTCCTCAGATCAGTGAAATAGACTTGAGTATTCAGAGAATGTTCCCCAAGCATACAATATACTAATATTTGATAAAGGGGCAAGATATTCAAAATGGACCAAGGAAAGTCTCTTCAACAAATGGTGTTGACACAACTGGTTAGCCTCTTGCAAAAATGTGAACTCAGAGCCCATCTAACACCATGCACAAAGGTCTAATGCAAATGGCTTAAAGACCTTGATATCATGCCTGAAACCATAAGATATATAGAACATCACATAGGTAAAATACTCCATGACATTGAGACTAAAGGCATCTTCAAGGACCAAGCATCACTCTTCAAACAAGTTGATGCAGAGATCAACAGATGGGACTATGTTAAGCTGAGAAGCTTCTGCACCTCAATGGATACAAAATTCACCCACAGAATGGGAGAATGGGAGAAACTATTCAACCAATTCCCATCAGATAAGAGAATAATATCAAAAATGAAGTACTGTCAGAACTTAACAAGAAAAAAATCTAACGCTATCAAAAAATGGAGAGAAGAAATGAACAATTTCTCAAAGAATAAATACAAATGGCCAAAAGAAAAATGAAAAAATGCTCCAAATCACTAATCATCAGGGAGATGTAAATCAAAGCAATAATGAGGTACCATCTCATACCACAGAGATTGGCACATATCACACAAAGAACAAGAACAATCAGTACTGGCAGGGATGTGGAGAGACAGGAATTCTCATTCACTGTTGGTGGGAATGCCATATAGTCCAGCCTTTATGGAAAACAATATGGAAATTCCTCAAAAGACTGGAAATTGAACTCCCATATTATCCAGCTATACCACTCCTAAGGATATACCCTAGGAACACAAAAATACAATTAAAAAATCCCTTCCTCACACTTATATTCACTGCAGCTCTATTTACAATAGCCAGACTGTGGAAACAACCAAGATGCACTTCAACAGATGAATGGCTAAAAGAATTGTGGTACATATACATGATGGAATATTATGCAGCCATCAGGAGAGATTAAATCATGAAATTCTCCTATAGTGGATGTACATGGAATCTATTATGCTGAGAGAATTAAGTCAGAGGGAGAGAGACAAACACAGAATAGTCTCACTCATCTATGGGTTTTAAGAAAAATTAAGGACATTATTATAATAATGCCCAGAGACAATAGAGATTAATGCTAGATGGACCAGGTCACAATATGAAGCTCTCCACAAAGAATGGTGAGTGCAGTTAGGGAAATAACTGCACTAACAACTATGACAATCTTGATGAGTGAGAGAAGTAGAATGCCTGTCTTGAATACAAGCAGTGGTTGGGAAGGAGGGAGGGGGCATTGGTTGTGGGAATATTGCACTGGTGAAGGGTTGTGTTTTGTTTATGACTGAAACTCAACTACAATCATGCTTATAATTGTGGTGCTTAAATAAAGATTTTATTTAAAAAAGAAAAAGTTACAAAAAAATTGCAGGAATTTAATAAATATCCAAATCACTAAAAAGATAAAAGGATATATAACAGAACATATAATTACTGAGTTATCAAAGTCAACACTACAGAAAAAATTAAAGGCTGGTAAGGAAAAATGCAAATACTAAGGTATCCTAATCAGGCTCTCATCAGACTTCTCAGCAGAAATCCTACAGGTTAGAAGAAAGTAAAATAACATAGTCACAATTTTAAAATGTAAAGATTTTCAATCAAGAATATTCTACCCTAAAATTGTTTGATTATTCAAGAAATAAAGGCTTTCCTAGAGAAATAAGAGTAAAGGGAATTTGCCATAAGGCTGCATTGCAAAAGAAATGTTTGAAGGAAAAGAGAAAAAATGTTTTTCTTCCACAAAAGAAAAAAGCCAAATAAAAAATCTTGAGCAAGGTGATAAATAATACAGAAGCAGAAATATTCTTGTTTATACAAGAATAAAAGAAGACAACAACAAAACTCAAAAAGGAGGAAGATGTGGAAAGAATGTTCAGTCTCAAGATGAAATTGGGGCCCGGGAGATAGCATGGAGGTAAGGCGTTTACCTCTCATGCAAAAAGGTCATCAGTTCAAATCCCAGTGCCCCATATGGTCCCCCGTGCCTGCCAGGAGCAATTTCTGAGCATGGAACCAGGAGTAACCCCTGAGCACTGCCGGGTGTGACCCAAAAACAAACAAAAAAAACAAAACAAAACAAAAAAAAAGATGAGATGACACAAGCAAACAAAAAAGACTATCTTAGAAATAGAAAGACAGATATAAATCTTGTAACCACAAAATAAAAACCTAGAGCAGACACTTAGAAGAAAAGAAATTGAATCGCAAAGGGAAGTCATTTAAAGCAAAGAACAGATAAAAATTGCTGGGGAAAGGAATACTAAAAGTACAAAAGAACAAGAAAACAAAAGAAAGAATGACAGTAATATTAGAGCAAATACTGATCTGCTATTGGTTCTTTTTGATGGCATGTAATATTATCATGCTGACCACTGGAGTCTTGGGTGTTACAGTTCTTTTAACAGCTCAAATTGTTATATTTCTACAGTCAGGCAACAGCAGGGAAGCAGCGTTAAAATCAGGGAGAAAGGAAATCCCTCTATAGTAAGCTAGAGGAATTGTATATTCTCATGCCATGGTTGGTTTTTGCTATCTGACTGGTTATTACCTATGAGACCTTCCAATTGGAATAGCTGATCTGGTTGTATATGCAAATGAAGGGGGATGACTATGGGACAACATTAGGTTGCACAACCCTTATTTGGGCATGAAGGATGATCTCATCTGCTTCTATGCAAATTAATTCTGTAGGATGATCAATAGGATTACTTATTCAAATTAATATCTATACTAGGATCCATCAGCAGTTTGGTCCTTCCCCCTCTTTCTGGTGCCCCCTGCTCACTTCTCTCATAACAATAATTAAGGCCCAATATAGCAAATCACCTTAAATATGAATGGTCTGAACTCATCAATCAAAAGACCTAATGGCTAAATAACTGTAAAAGAAGGATTCATCTACATAAGTCAAGTAAAAACTCATACCACAGCTAAAGATGAATATGCATTTAAAAAAGGATGAGAACAGGGTGTTTTATTTATGTATTCATTCATTTATTAATAAAGAACCTCCCAAACAGTGCTCTGGGGACCTAGGTGTCACCGCCAGCAATACTTAACCAATTAGGGCTAGGCAGCTCATTGCTAAGGTCCAAGGATACAGTGTTGCTTGGATAATACTATGCAGGAAACCACCAGAATCATCCCAGCTGTGCCTCCAGAGTTATATCTAGAGACACACAAAGGTCTCCAAGGCTCCACTTACAGGACTGGGGGTGATGGGAAAAGAGCTTGCAGTGCCAGAGTTCTCAGTAGGGTGCTGCATGAGCCTCAAGCCTGAATAAGGTATTTAAAGCCAAGTCAATAACCAAAGGAATATAAAGGCAGTAACTACTGGATAAAAAAGTTGTGGCAATATGTACTCGGTGGAATACTATTCAAATCAAATAAAGTCATGCCATTGGTAACAGCATAAATGGAATTTAAGTTGCTTATATTTTGTGAAAGAATTCAGGAAGAATAAAAACAAGTGCTGGATGTTTTCACTCATGTATGGAATATAAGAAACTAAAGTACAAGAACTGACCAAACAGCAAATCTCTTAGACTGAATGTCTTGCTGGTCACTGGAGAGATAGTAGGTGGGCTGAATGGATGAGGGCAGATCAAGAGGCACAAACTTCCAGATATAAAATCAATAATTCATAAGTCTGTAATGTACAACAAAGGTATAGAACCACAAATAGGGGGGAGGAGGGGGATTTGGGACAATGGTGATGGGAACGTTGCACTGGTGATGGGTGATGTTCTTTACATGACTGAAATCCAAACACAATCATGTATGTAATCAAGGTATCTAAATAAAATATATTAAAAGAAGAACCACAAATAGGGTGCTGCATGTTTGAAAATGTGCAGTCACTAAGAAAATATGGTGACTAGATTTACTGTGGCGATCACTTTGCAATCTATATCACTGGTGAATCATTATGTTGTATATCTGAAGCTAAAATAACTATCATAACACAGTCAATTATATTTTCATTTAAATAATCATCTGTTAAGTATAGTGAACATCTAAATCTCCCAACTCAAGGAAGTCCTTTCTGCTTAAACATCTAATGGGGGCTTTCTTTTTCCAGCCCTGAACCCCAGTGGATCTAGCCTGGTTACCTTCCTGAGCATGAACTATAATAGCACCCTGATATATATAACCAGGTTTTCCAAAAAGAAAACTTGGAGGACCTCTGTGAGCCTAAGTTTTCTATTAAATGCGGTTCCTAGATTGCATTTTTTGTCTTCTCAACCAAGCTCGGGACAAACAAGCAAAAGCATTGAGAGCTTCAGTCAGTGAAGCAGCAAGAATGCAGCCACCACCGGCCTCCGGTAAGCAGCCTGGGGCTGCCCCAACCTGCTTGCTCCCTTCTGCTCCGAACCCTGGAACCTGCTTTGCTGCCCTGGAGACAGAACCATTCCCACCACACCACATGGACAATGGCAAAGGTTAGTCACCACCCACAGATACTCCTCAGCAATGACAAGAACTGTTTCTCTGTACGAAGACAGGGGAGAGGTGGGATCCGGGAAAATGATTAATGGCCCCTTCACAGTTGATGGAAAGCAAGTACATTCTGT
>PVKC010046971.1:0-11141 GCA_004027635.1 Crocidura indochinensis | reverse complement strand
TTTTTGGGCCACACCTGGTGACGCTCAGGGGTTACTCCTGGCTATTCGCTCAGAAGTCGCTCCTGGCAGGCACGGGGGACCATATGGGGAACTGGGGGATTGAACCGCAGTCCGTCCTAGGTTAGCACAGGCAAGGCAGGCACCTTACCTCCAGCGCCACCGCCCGACCCCAAATTTGTTTAATTCTTTACTTGTTCTTGTTTTCCTTTTGGTTCCAACTTAGTTCTGGTAATTATAATTAACCCAAATCCAAAAGTCAGCAATTCTGCCATTACTAAATGCTTTGGAAAAAAGTTCCACATGTTTAGAAATATGCATTAAAATGTAGAGAATTTATTTATAAATTTACTTATTATTACAGAATCTTGGAATACCATCACTGTTGAGATGGACAATATTAAAACTAAAACTTGCTTAGCTAAATTCATGAAATATAATTCATCTGCAACAATTCAAAACATATTTATTAGGAATAGGGCTTTTATTTCCAAATTATGTTTTAATAAGATTTATATTTGAATTATGCACATAAAGGTAAATAATACTTTCACAAAACTTGTATTTCCATAATAAAGGGGAACAATTATTTTGTCAATGATGAACATATGAATATTAAAATTTCACCATAGAGTTACATTTATTTTCTTTTAATGAATGGTGTAAGTTTCAAAGAACTTTATTTTAATATATAATTTTATGTATTTAGTATATACTATTCATTTTAAAATTCAAATTGTTTCAGGAATAAAATTGAACTGACTTTTACTTCCATGCTTCAATTTGATATATTTGCAATAGAAGAAAAGTGAATGATTTGCGAGTTTTATTTGCTAAACTGAGGCAACCTATTAATAGCTCTTAAGACTTACATAAGAAAACAGAATAAAAAAAGTGTATGGAAGTAATCTTCAAGTCAGACACTTAATATAATGATCTAATTGTAGTTGTGCTTGCTCTGGTTTTGCAAATAGCCCACCTGCAGCTTTGCATATTCACTCATTATATCTCACAGAACAGTAAACTTGGAAAGTGACTATTTTTCTTCAGCATATTTTTTTCTGATTTGCCTGTGATCAGATAGACGACTGTGACTTGCAGTCTACAAACATTTCGAAGTGTGAGGTGTTCATCTTTCCACTTCCAGCAGCAAACAAAAAGGATTTGGGACACAATCTTCTCACTCAACATGAATGATGATACTTTATCCTGACACAGGGGCTCTTTGCAAAGTCAAAATGTCATGGCAGTTGATCCTCTAAGACATTTCTTTCTTTCTGCCTTCTTTGCTGTAGCATAACTGTTAAAATGTGTTTTTTATTTGTTTGTAAGCAAGACTTTTCCTCTTGCTTTAATTGCACCTATGCTGACTCATGTTCCTTAGTCAGTCCCTCTGGTTTAAAGCATGGTAGTTCTACTTTTCTTGTGGTGGTTAGGCCTTACTGTAGCTTATCTCCAACTGTTGGTATAGGAGGTGTTTCCTTTTATCCCCAATCACCTCATACAAATATTATATGAAGGGATTTTATTAAAATATTGGACTGACAGGGTCAAAATAGAGATAGGGATCATCACATCTTCTTTAGGTGTGAACATGAAAAAGGAGCATTTTTTAGCTGTACTGGTTTCTATGCAAGGAAGTTTCTTTGGTTTCTATGCAAGAAGGCAAAGATAGAAAGGAAGGCAGTGGACTACCAAAGCTGATGAGAGGTTCTAGAGGCAAATCTAGTCTCAGGAGGGGCCAGAGAGATAGCATAGAGGTAAGGTATTTGCTTTGCATGCAGAAGGATGGTGGATCGAATCCTGGCATCCAATATGGTCTCCTGAGCCTGCCAGGAGTGATTTCTGAGTATAGAGCCAACAGTAACCCCTGAGCATTGCAAGGTGTGACCTAAAAAAACAAAAAAAAAGTCTAATCTCAGGAAATTTGAAAATTAATTCCCTATGCTTATTGTCTGAGACCATCAAAGTGGTTGATGCAGTGCCAGTCATCAGGACTTAGTTTAAAAGTACCCAGGTGAACATAGAGAAGTAAAGATAGGCAGTTGTCAAAAATGATTACTGTTTCTTTTTCTTTTTTTGAAAAGCATCCCATGATAAGGTTATGTAAGCTTCAGTTGTATGTCACAAACATCCAGATATGTTGATTTATACCTTGCCAGTTGAAGAACAATGTATCTTTTGGAAGTTTAATTATCTTCAGGAGGTTTTTGCTTACATTTTATCTGCTTGGAGGACAGGTAATAGCTTCTTCCTGATTATAGTGTTTCTTTCTACATCTTGGGCAGAACTTGAATTTAAAGGTTTCAAAGGTTAATATTCTTTCCACACATATTCCCAAATCTTTCTTTCTTTGTAAACAAGGCATGCTCAGGTGTTTAATCTTTGCAGTTCCGTGATGAATTATTTAAACTACCAAATATCAGTAATTGTTGGGGCAGAGAGATAGATACATTGCTTAAGGCTCTGACCTTGCACTCCTTAATCTAGGCTCAATATATGCACTATATATAGTCCCCTAAGTCATGCTGCTAGGACTAATCCATGAGCATGGAGTTAGGAGTAAACCCTGAATATTGCCAAATTTGACTTAAAGGAAGAAAATATCTCAAATATCAGTAAATATTAAGATTGCCTTCGGCAGGCTGGAGTGATAGCACAGTAGTAAGGCATTTGTCTTACATGCAGCTGACATAGAGTGGAACTGGGTTCAATTCCCAGCATCCCATATGGTCCCATAAGCCAGGAGCGATTTTCTGGGAGCATAGCCAGAAGTCCCTAAGCGTCACTGGATGTGGCCCAAAAACCAACCAACCAAACAAACAACAAACAAACAAACAATAAAACCAAAACCAAAAAAGGTTGCCTTTGACAAAACTAAGTTTAATATGTTTAACTTAGATATTACTAACATCAACATTTTTCGTGCAGAAAAATTTACGTTAATGACTTTATGGATAATGACAAAGTATCTATGAACTCATGTTATAGTAATGCTATCCTAAATGAGTTGTTTGCATGTAGTATGCTAGCAATTCAATATATCATCAGACAATATACTGTTCCTATCACATTACCTAACTTCTTAGCCAAATGGATTGATCATGTGTGGATATTTCTTTTCTTTCTATCTTTCTGAAGCAAAAAAATAGAAATTAGTCTCAGTTGTATATTTTAATTGTTATTATGAAGGAGGAAATACCTCTGTCCAAACAAGTGGAAGCAGAAATAAACAAATGGGACTAAATTTTACTGAGAAGCTTCTGTACCTCAAAGGAAACAGTGACTAGGATACAAAGGCCACCCAAGGAATGGGAGAAACTATTCATTTAATACTCCTCAGATAAGGGGCTAACACCTAAGATCTACAGGGTAGTGATAGAACTTAACAACAACAACAACAAAAAAGAACACCATAAGAGTGGGAGAAGAAATGAATAGATACTTCCTCAAAGAATAAATATAGATGGCCAAAGGCACCTGAAAAAAAGCTCCAGGGGCTGGAGCGGTAGTACTAGAGGTAAGGTGTCAGCCTTGCAAGCGCTAGTCTAGGACAGTCGATCCCCCAGTGTCCCAAGCCAGGAGTGATTTCTGAGTGCATACTCAGGTGTAATCTCTGAGCGTGAATGGGTGTGGCCCCCAAACCAAAGCAAAAAAAGGAAAAAAAAAAGAAAAGAAAAAAATGCTCCACATCACTAATCATCAGGGAGATGCAAAGCAAAACAACAATAATGAGGTATCATCTCACACCTGAGAGACTGGCACACATCATAAAGAACAAGAACAATCAGTCCTGATAGGAATGTAGGGAGAAAAGAACTCTTGTGTGCTGCTGGTGGGAATGCAGACTGGTCCAGCCTTTTTGGAAAACAATATGGATATTCCTCAAAACACTGGAACTTGAGCTTTATATGATCCAGCTATACCACGGCTAGGAATATACCCTAGGACCACAAAAACGGAAAACAAAATGCCCTCTGCACATCTATGTTCACTACAGGACTATTTACAATAGCCAAAATCTGGAAATAATCAACCTCAGATTACCAGCAACAGAGGAGTGGCTAAAGAAACTGTGATACATATACACAATGGAATACTATGCAACTGTCAGGAAAATGAATTATGAAATTTTCCTATATGTGGATGGACATGAAAACTATTATCTGAGTTATGTGAGTCAGAGGGAGGATCAACACAGAGGATAGACACAGAAGAGTCCCATTTTCCCGTGGGATTTAAGAAAAATTAAAGATAGTATGGTAATAATACTCAGAGACAATAGAGATGAGGTTTGAAAGGACCAGCCCATGATATAAAGCTTACCATAAGTAGTCATGAGTGCAGTTAGAGAAATAACTACATCAATAATTATCATGACAATGGTAATGAGTGAGAGAAATAGAATGCCTGTCTTCAAGGCAGGCAGGGGAGTATGGGAAGAGGGAGATGGGGGCATTGGTTGTGGGAAGGTTTCACTGGTGAAGGAGGGTACAAATAATAGTGTTTTAAATTCAATTATGTAAATAATGAAAATAAAGTTAGCTAATCTGATAAGCAATTTATGTTTAAACTTTAAGATTTTTGTCTCTACATAGTTTTTCTCTCATTTATAACACAATGTCTATATATTTAACAACTCTTGTTTAGCTATCTTGCAAAACAATTTTCATATAAATCAGCTCTTGTTTCTTCACTTGAGACATTTTAATGCTGATTTTTGATATAATATACTTACTTTTGGACATTTTTAGATGAAATATCAAAGCTCGTTTGTTATAGATGTGTGACAAAAATAAACAATGAACCTTTGTAATGTAGTGTAATGTAATTTAGTGTCATAAAATGTTGTTTCACTTAAGCTTGAATTACTTTGAAGAACTGAAAAGTTGTTGAGTATAAAAGCCAAATGTTAATCATATAAATTATTTACTAGAAGGATTCATTTGGCAAAAATTTAATTCAATTACATGTTACAATCATGTAATTTCCACCCTAATACCAAAAAAAGCATAACCTTTGAAGAAACCCCTATTCTCAATATTTCATGCCTCTTTTTTGTTAACTTTTTCAGTAAATACTGCTTACAAAATTTCTATTCTTTGCATTTTAGTGTAAAAACTGGTACTAAAAACTTGTCCTGAGGAGCCCTCCTGGCACTTCTTGCTCTTCTGACTGTAATGATAACTTACTGTAATTAATTTATTTTGGTTAACGGATGGGCAGAATTTGGCAACTTTTATCTAATATGATAATGTACTCTGAGGTAAGAGTGAATTGAGAAGGAAATCACAGTTTACACGTGCCAAAGCCACTGCTGATTCATAAATGACAGTTTATACATTTGAGATTAATAAGACATGGGGTAAAATCTTTCCTATTAAACAACCAAAGATCAGATATAATCCTTGATTAAACAGATCACAGTTGATTTTGTAAATTAAAACATTGATCATGAATCTTCTTGCTACTGAAAGTCAAATGCTTAAAAATAAAGGCAGGGGCTGGAGTGATGGCGAAGCAGTAGGGTGTTTGCCTTGCACGTGGCTGACTCAGGTGTCCCATGTGGTCCCCAAAGCCAGGAACAATTTCTGAGTGCATAGCCAGGAGTAACCCCTGAGCTTCACCAGGTGTGGCCCAAAAATGCAAAAAGAAAAAAAGAAGGCAAATCAGAATGATTTGTAAAATCATTGTGTAAAATATCACATTGGAATAAAGATACTGGGCTCAGGACAGCGCTAAAGCCTCATGATTCTCCTGGCAAATTCCAGATTTGAACCCCATCACCTCAGCACTGAGGATCCTGATGTGTGGTCCTGAGGCTTATGAGCATTATTGGAATTGACCTGGTGGTCAAAAATCAATTGTATCCTCAGACTTTGGCACAGACCTATGCAATTTAGTTGGCTCAGTGTCATGGGATGTGGTCATTAGATCCTCTGTTTATTTTTCTTTTTAAATTTTATTTGATTGAAATCATTGTGATATACAAAGTCCTTCATAGTTGAGTCAGGGCTATTCATACCACCAGTGTCAACCATCCTCCACCAATAGTCCAGGAGTGCATCCTATACCACCTATACCACCACCATTCTATACCACCACCCCTTTCCTTCTTCCTGCCAATATAACAGGCCCCTTTAAGTTTATATTGTTAAAGTTTAGGTACCTTGGTTCTATTGTTGTTAACTTTGGCTTGGATATTTAGTTCTGTCCTTATTTTTTTTCTCCACCAATGCATCTGAGACTACTTGAACCCTGGCCCCCCAAGTCTTTGTTTTTTTTTCTTACTTCTTAGCTTTATAGAAAAATGCAGAAATAAGAGGTAAAACAAAGTAGCCTATCTCCTAAGTTTATATGAGTGAGGGAGTTTAAAAGATAAGAAATAAATAAACAGATAGTTTAAATAAATATTATATTTATTTATATATTATTAAATATGAAAACCAAAGGACAGTTTTTGTTGGTTTTGATTTTTGCATAGGTGCAGCAAAACTTGGAGAAAATATAAAGGAAAAACCTTTGGTCTAAAAATAGGGAGACCCTACCCATGAAGAATCCTGCCATCAGACCATGCTCTGAGCATACTAAATTGTCTTACCGCAAAGACTACTTCTTGACATCAATATAAGTACTTACCCACATAGGTTAAATTAAAACATTTTCTTGATTTTACCAATCAATTTCTTATTTGATAAAGAATTAGTCACAGAGATATGTGTTTCCTATCTACAGTGATGCTTTATCACCATTCCAATGCTAGGAAAAAACCTACAGATAACAAAGAATCATTATTTATATTGAAACTTGTAAATAGTATAGATAATTGTAAGCAGAATAAGTGTTTCCTATATTTTCTGAAGTGGTCAAAACCATTTTTCTCAGTAGTTAAGTAGTTGCTATTCTGCAAACATTTATGGATTCACTTACAATAGCATTTTCTATATGGACAACATCATTGCTTCTAGTGGCTAGTAGTTGTTAACTATTATATTGATGAGTACAGGGAAAAAGTTGTAGCTTCAATTTTTTGTGTGTGCCATTTGCCGGAGCAATGCTAAGTGTTTACGGACTTGCTAGTGCTGGCATACAAGTCATACTAGTAAAGATGGACTGAGTTCAGTATTATGCCCTAGAAATAATTAGGCATACAGGAACCAGTGGATTGTATACAAAGAGTAAATGTTCCTAACTCCATTCCCTGTCCCATTACTGGAGAGGACATTGCCCATTTCCTATAACAGGTTGGACAAACATATGTGACTCACACATATTCTTCATCCTACCATGCTAGAACATACTTAGTAGACACTGCCCTGTCTAGAGCCCACATGACTTTGCTTCCCAGTCTGTGATTTTTAAGTAATGCATTTTTACAGTGAAGGTTACATGGAGTTGGCATTTCCAGTCATGGTGGCGATGGTACTTCATCTCCTCTGTATATGTGACCCTCAGCTTGCTCCTATATCACCTCCAGTTACCCAAATTTTGATGTTCTTAGTTTGTCCTTTAGTACACTGAGTTTGTAAGCAATTAATGTTATCTATTCTTTTGTGTTGTTTACCAATACACCCCAGAGTAAAGGAGAGGAGAGGTCTGTCTACACTATGTTTAATGAGAATAACATGTTCCCAATAAATGTCAGATGGGAGAAGACAGAAAAGGACTCATGAGAGACTATTATACAACCTTTTGAAATACTTTCACATTTTCTTATAATTATTAAAGTACCACAATGTTCAAAGTAATTGATGTTTAAGTTTAAGGCATCTCATCACTAGTGTTAGTTCTCATTACAGTACTCTCTACTCCATTACCCAAAAAACCCCACTCCCACCTTGGTGGTTGCAGCTTAGATCTCATTTTCAGTATTGTTGAGTCTGTGCTTTGACTTTTCTAAAGATCAGATTCATGTCCATACCTCTGCAGCATAGGCTAATAGTTCCAGGGAAGCCATTACAATGTTGAGTGTCTCACTTTTATCCCAATTGAAAGATGACATTTTACTGCTTCTGTTTTCTCTTTTATTCTCCCCAAGCTTCGCTCACATGCAGCAGCTCAGCATCTGTTGCTCCTAGTATCAGTTCCATTACCTAGGAAAAACTTGGCTTTTCTTGAGAACTGACAGATTCCCAGCTAACACCTTTGTATTTTGTGCAATCTTTAAAGAATACTCACAGTTTACTGGATACTTATCAAGTTTTCTGGAAGAACTCTTCACAACAGTTTCTCTTTTTCTTGTATTCTTCTCCCCATCACTATTATCAAGGTTAAAATTATATATGGAATAAAGATCCCAGATAAAACTCTTCATTGGGAGTACAAAGGTTTGGATAAAATGTTAGGATGTAAATTCTATTATCTGTTGGGTTTTATTTTCAAGAAAGTTGTATCAATTAACTTTAAAGTGAGATAATTTTGAAAGCAATGAACTTTCCCCCAAAGAGGGAGCTAAGATAAAGGGATCTGTACATTTAAAGATTATAGTAATAATATATAATTCTCTACAAATTACTCAGAGACTCTTAAAATATGGCACAACATTGTTGTCTTCTATTGCCTTTTTTAGAAACTTGTCCTTCTTCAGTTACCTGCTATTATTTTTCTACACCCCCCTTGCTCCTACTTTTTGGTACCAAAGTTCTCTCACAAAGACAATTTCACATTTTTTAGTTTGTTTATCCTGAATTCTTTTATAATCCTACCCACTCCTCTATTTTGTCATTTTTTGCATTGAGGCACTTGAAGGCCAAAGAATCTTTTGTTAGGAAGGCTTTAAGAGCTTCCCACTGCCTGTTGCTCCCCATGAACAGATAACATCTCCTTAGTTTTCTTTGGATTCCTTTGTTCTTTTTAGAATCGAATGTTGTGCTGGTTGGTATGGTGGTAAGGGGGTAGAGTGCTTGCTTTGACCAGAGCTGACCCAAGTAGTTCTCTAAGTCTGCCAGAAGTGATCTCAATGCTGCACAGCCAGGAGTAATCCCTGAACACTGCGAGGCGTGCCTCTCACCCTCAGCAATTAAATATTTTCTTTGATGGTTATTCTTCCGTTAGCTCAACTCATTATATTTTTTGAGGACACATTTACTATTAATGCTTTGGGGTTTTGGGGGGGGTTCACTGGTTGTCCTGGAAGAAGGGTACCATTCCTGCAAGAGGGGTTGGGGAATTTTGTCTAGGGGGTTTAGGCAAGGCCACATAGAGATGCCACTTGAGACAGACACATCTATAATGGCTTGGCACAAGGACAACCATCTTGTCCTGATATCAACATTTCGTTCCATAGAAGTAATCAGCCAAGTTTGAGATATAGTCCCCCTTATTTAACTAACTAACTAACTAACTAACTAAGTAAGTAAGTAACTAACATGCATGACTAATTGCCGAGCTTTTTTAGTAACTGCTGCTAAAATGGCCTTACAAATGTGACCAGATTTCTCAGAATTGTGAACATGCTTCTCTATTAGCAGACATTTGCCCTAGGAAGATATGCTCAGCTCTTTCAAAGACTTGGAAAAATAATTGGGGCTGCACTTTGCACCCCCTGAGCTAGTAAAGAATTCCAGACTCTAACTTTGCTGAGTGCTTTATCCTTGTCAATTCCTGGGACATAAGAACATTCCTGGCCCTATCTATTTTTTTTTCTCACAACATACAGTCAGTAGCTTTGGTGGACAGGACCCAGTTTCTGTTCAGAAGAAGATCTGAGAGTAAAAGGATATTAAAATAGGGAAATTGTACCTTCTATTATAGGCCTTTAAAAATCAGGGAGACTGAAGGAGGGGGAAGAAGTGACCAATAATTCGTTCACTTGCTTTACTAACTCCTGCCCCTGCTGGCAAAAAGAAGAATAGCAAGATGATTCTGTCAACGTTCTTGATGGATTCATATTTTCAAGGTAAATAAAACAGATCTTATATCTTCATCAAGATATTCTTGGCTAAAAGATTATTTATGCTCAATAAATCCTAGACCTACAGAGAATAAATAAGTTACAAATTTCTTACAATGTAAAAATGTTTTTAATTTTACAAATTCTTTTCGGGGTTCTGGAGTGATAGTACAGCAGACAGGGCAAAGACCTTGACCAAGTTCAATTCCCAGCATCCTAAACGGTTCCTCAAGCACTGCCAGGAGTAATTTTTTAGTTCAGAGTCAGTAGTAACCCCTGAGCATTGCCAGATGTGGCCAAAAAAATAATTAGACACCTAATGAGTAATAACTTGAATAACTCTACAATACCACCCAAAGAATCTCAGATCAGATAATTCACATACAAGATAGGATTTTACAGTAGTTCTTAAATAAATCTCTTTATTTCACTTATTCTTGAGAATTTAAGATAAACATTTTTGTTTTTCAAGAACTTTAATATATGCAGTTTGATTTGACAGTGGAAAACTGTGTGTAAGCCCAGATAATTGTGTATCACCTAAGGATACACTCCGAAATTTTCTTTCTGGGCTATTTCCTCTTTGGGGTCTGTCCCCAATGTGATACTCCTGTTGTGAACAATTGCGCAAGATACCAGGATAATCCAAGAGGGTCATGCATGTGTGTACATGTGTTACATGGTTGCCCACATGTCCCCTGTTGAGATATGAACTTTCCTGCTTTTATGCTTTCATGTTGGCTTGTGTACCAGAGTTCTCTCCACCTTTGGAGAAACCTGCACTTTCTCTGTAGTGCCATTATTTAACACTTTCTCTTTCTTATCCTCTCCTTCCTATTCCTCCAAATAAAACCTAATTTTTACTAAAAAAATAATAAAAGGCATGGGTATTACTGTATAAATGGTATGAAACTAATGAGGCTAACTAATGAGATCATGTGTGTACAGAAAGGAAACAAAGTTGAAAGAAGATAAGGATTGGGAAAAGGTTAAGCAACTTTTATATAGAAGAATAAAAATAAAATACAAAATCAGTATTAGAAATAAGGAACTAGGATGTGAGGGCGATCTGGCTGCGACATCTGTCACCCCATTGATCGCCAGGGTTGATTCGGCTGATCTGGCTGGCTAGGCGGGTGTCCCCTTCCTCCCTCACCGCTCCATGTGCGTCCCTCCCGAAGCTGCGCGCTCGGTCGAAGAGGACGGCCTTCCCCGAATAGAGACGGACCGTTCTTCGGTCGAGGGTATACGA
>PVKC010046970.1:0-11069 GCA_004027635.1 Crocidura indochinensis | reverse complement strand
TCATTCCAACTTAAAGGAAAGAGATGAGTGACCAGTAGTCCCTGCCACCAATCACCCACACACAGACTCTCTTTGATTTGAAGTTACAGCTGTTCTTTGATGATAAACATGGAAATCTGTTTATGCTGAAGGCAACCATACAAATGTTAATGCTCTTGCTGAAACACAAGGGTTTCTATTCTCTGTCTCGAATCTAACAGTATGGTTCCTCTCTGCCAAGACATGACTTAGAACAACAAACTATTATTTGAAGGAACACTAAGTCTTAAATACTAAACACTTGTGATTGGATTTTATGCCATCAAATGATTGGAAATTGGCCCTTCCTCATGACTGGAACATGTTGGGGAAAGTTTTGCAGATGAAAACTAGTAAAATATTTTCTAGTACTATTTCTCAAATCCTTTACCAAAATGTATACAACTTTTCGTTCATTTGTTTTTGTTTTTGGGTCACCCCAGCAGCGCTCAGGGGTTATTCCTGGCTCTGTGCTAAGAAATCTCCCCTGGTAAGCATGGTTGACCATATGGGATGACGGGATTTGAACCACCATCCTTCTGCATGCAAGGCAAATGCCCTACCTTCATGCTATCTCTCTGTCCCCCAGAATGTATACTACATTTGTATTTTTATAAGGGGTATCTGCAAAAACCACCACAGAATGGGAGAAACTATTCACCCAATGCCAATTAGATAAAGGGCTGATAGAACTTAACAAGAAAAAAATTCTAATCTCATCAAAAAATGGGGAGAAGACATTAAATGAACAGACACTTTCTCAAAGAAGAAACACAAATGGCCAAAAGGCACATGAAAAATCTCCACATCACTAATAATCAGGTAGATGCAAATCAAAACAACAATGAAGTACCATCTCACACCACAGAGACTGGCACACATCACAAAGAACAAGAACAGTCTGTGCTAGCAGGGATGTGGAGAGAAAGGAACTCTCATTCACTGCTGGTGGGAATTCTTTCTAGTCCAGCCTTTACAGAAAACAATATGGAGATTCCTCATAAAACTGAAAATTGAGCTCCCATATGATCCAGCTCTACCGTTCCTAGAGATATACCCTAGGAACACAAAAACACAACACAAAAATTCCTTCCTCACACCTATATTCATTACAGCACTATTTACTCACTCCTATATGTGTCTATACATGAGAAACTCAAATGTTTGGAAGCCAAAGGCCTAAAACAATGATCATCTCAGTTCCTTGGGAACTGTCTCATTATGTTAGAACCATGGAAAGCTTGGAACCAAGTGGCTTTTCCTGTCAGTGCCCCCTTCTGCTCCTTCCTATCCCACATCCTGACTTCCTCTCACACCTGAATACACAATTTCCTGAGCTTGCCTTTGGCATTCTGTTGGACTTCATTCCCTGTTTTTGTTTAACTCCTGACACCATTAGGAGGGTATTGACATGGAGATCTTGGCAATAAGGAGCCAATGAGGACTTAGAGACTTCAGTGTCAGGCTCCACTGACAACTTTTATGCTATGAGAATACTATGGAATGCCTCTGTTTTCTTGAAGTGATTGTAAGTAGGAGAAAGTGCAAATAACATGGATTCAAAGTTGGGGTGTCAGGGTGGAACCCATTTGGAACTCTGGCTCTATAGTTTTTTCAATATAAGCATCTTTATTTCTTTTTATCTTGTTCCCAAGTTTTTTTTTTTATTTGGGAGGATCAGAGAGGATACATCAGGCAATGCTCAGGATTTCTTCTGGTGGAGTACTTCAGCATCACTACTGGTGGTGTTGGGCTGGCAAAGCCTTAGCTCCAATCCTCTGAGCTACCTTCTCTGGATCACAGTTATTACTTCTTTGTTTTTGTTTTATTCTGTCTATGTTTTCAGGTCATACTTATCAGTGCTCAAGAATCACTCCTGGTGGTGCTCAGGGAACAATATGGGATGTCAGGGATCAAGTCTAGGCCTCTGTGTACAAAGTGAACTTACTATACGTTGTAATATTTCTCCAGTTTCATGGTGATTAATTTTTTGCAGATGATTTAGCTCTGTAAGATCTGACAGTGGAATCTTACTTGGAAGGGCAAATAGAGCACACAGCCAAGCACTCTCTCTGCCTTTTCCAACAATTTAATCTCATTTCTCATTTTACTCCCATAGCCTCCCTCTTCTCTTGCCAAAATGATGGATGGACTTACTGGGCCTTCAATCCAATAGGGTAATAGTGGAGTACACTGGCTTGCTAAACAAGTTCTTCTTTTCCTAACTGTATAGCCACAAATAAGTCACTGACCTCTCTGGAACCTATAAAATGAAGATAAAATTCATCTAGCAGTGTTTACAATAGGATGAAGCAGTGACAGCATATATGAAAAAGCACCTAGTTAGATAACAATCTCTTACTTTTCCTGTTACATCGTTCTTAAATGTATCAAATTCTTCAGAGGCCACATGAAGATAGGAGAGACTACGGATCTCTCATAGCCCACTAAATCACCATTTCTTCCATCTGAGACAAGGGAGTAGTGAATAATAGAGTAATTCAACAAATTATCTATAAAGCCAGAATTATCCCACACAAATGCAGAGATCAAATAGTTGTGCTAATTGGTCCAGTATAGGAGATTCCCTAAAGAAATGACCTTCATAACTAGGAAAGTAACTCAAAGGCAGATTACTTGTTTTGCATGTATGAGGTCTTAAAGTAGGTCCCCATCATAACAAAAGCAAAGAGGGAAGTGAGAAGATGTGTAGGAAGGAGAGTGAAAGAAAGAACAGAAAAGAACAGAGGAGAGGAAAGAACAGGGAAAGGGAGAGGGGGGGAGGGTTAGGAGGGGAATAAAAGGATTTAAAAAAAGCAGTGCTTAAAGGGACCACTATTGAAACAGGGAACAGGGCAGTCTACTTTCATTCTCATTGAAAATCCAATCTCTAGGGCTGGAGTGATAACGCAGTGGTAAGGTGTTTGCCTTGCACATGGCAGACCCTGGACAGATCCAAGTTTTAGTCCTCGGCATCCCATATGGTCCCGGGAGGCGAGCCTGCCCGGAGTGATTTCTGAGAGCAGAGAAGGACTAATCTCTGAGAGCCACCAGATGTGACCCAAAACAAAACAAAAAGAAAAGAAAAAAATGATCTATAACCCTTCCTGTTGTGGTGAAATCTGTTATTTTCAAAGCAGGCTTGAATGGACAGTCAATAAATATTATGAAACACCGTTTCTTCTCATACTGGACACGGAGAGTCTTAATTAATAGCATCTTACCTTTACTTTCTCACCATTAATTTCCACTGTCTTAATCATAAAATCAACTCCAATTGTGGCTCCTTGACCTGGAGGGAAAAGACCCTACAGAAGAAATAAAAGAAAGCAACAGTTCCTTGAATCTTTCCATAACATACAGTTCTCTCCCTAAGCCCTGCCAGAAGCCCCATACCCTGAACCACCACCATTAACCAAGCCAATTCCCTATTGTTTACTTATTTATCTGGTAGAAAACATAACTTCTACAAGTATTGAGGGGGGCTTGCTTAATAGAATTTGTATGAAGGTTTTAAGGAGAGAAGAAAGCAGGGAGAAAGTAGGAAAACAATGGAAAGGAAAAGGGATACAAAGAAGAAAACTAAGAGGGGGCACCCCAATTACAAAGAATAGAATATAACAATCAAACACAAGAAGACCCAAGGAGTAGAGAAATATAAAGATAATCTGGATGGTTAGGGTAGCTACAGGCAGATGGGAAAGTGCTTGTTTGAAGGAGAAAAAGTCAAGGAAGACTGAAATGTATTAGAATAGTGCTAAATCAGGAGGCAATTAGGTTCTGTTGTTGGGATTGTTTGTTTGTTTGCTTTGCCCATAATAGCTAGTGCTCGAGGCTTATTCCTGGCTCTCTTCTGAGATGGGTCTTGGTTATGCTTAGGGGATAATATAAGATCCTGGCAGGGATCAAACCGGGGTTGACTGGGTGCAATACAAACACCCTACCCATACATAGTTCTATCACTCCTGTATCCAGGAGTAGTTAAGATCACTTAATTAAGTGATCACTTAAGATCACTGGTGACCTTAGGCAGGTCAATACTCAGTCGGGGCATCAAATACAATAAGAGAGAGACTTTTAATTTTTTTTTTTTTGGTTTTTGGGTCACACCCGGCAGTGCTCAGGGGTTACTCCTGGCTCCATGCTCAGAAATTGCTCCTGGCAGGCACGGGGGACCACATGGTGCACCGGGATTCGAACCAATGACCTTTGGCATGAAAGGCGAATGCCTTACCTCCATCCTATATCCCAGGTCCAAGAGGGAGACTTTTATAAGAATTTCAAAGCAGGGGCCGGGCAATGGCGCTGGAGGTAAGGTGCCTGCCTTGCCTGCGATAGTCTAGGACAGACCACGGTTCGATCCCCTGGTTTCCCATATGGCCCCCCAAGCCAGGAGCGACCTCTAAGCGCATAGCCAGGAGTAACCCCTGAGCGTCACTGGGTGTAGCCCAAAAACCAAAAAAAAAAAAAAAAAAGAATTTCAAAGCAGCTACAACCAAATATCTCAGACAGAAATCTAAATTCAAAATAAATGACCTTGATGAAAATACATTAGAACATAACTACTGTTACATATTTCCTGTAAACTTTTGGTTAAAATGTTGAAATTAGGAAGTCTATCATGAAAATATTTAGCTTCTGTCTTCACTTACATTACAGATTTTCCAAGAACTAAAATTAAACAGACTTAATCAGTTCTGGTACCTAAGATTGGGACATTTTATTTTTTTATTTATTTATTTGGGGGGGTTGGGGTCATACCCAGCAGTGGTCAGAGGTTACTCCTGGCTCTAGGCTCAGAAATCGCTCCTGACAGACTCAGGGGACAATATGGGATGCCGGGATTCGAGCCACCGTCCTGCATGCAAGGCAAACACCCTACCACTATGCTATCTCTTCAGCCCCGGGACATTTTATTAATTGATTGATTGTTTGTTTGATTGGATTTTGGGCCAAACCCACTGGTGCACAGGGGTTACTTCTGGCTCTTCACTTGAGGAATTACTCCTGGTGGACTCCAGAGACAATATGAGATGCTGGAGATGGAAGCTGAGTCAGTCACATGCAAGGCAAATATACCACCCACTATAGTTTTCTCAACCCATGGGACATGCTTTATTAAGTGCATTCCTTAACCAAAAAAAAAAAAAAATCTAAGTTTAAACTTAAATGGCTGGGTTTCAAATCAACAGAAAATATTCCATCATGTATCTGCAAAATAAGTAAATATAAGCATTTAGAGCTTTACTTAAAAATACTGAATCAGTTTTCTTTTGGTTTGGCTTAAACACAAGTCTTGCCAATCTTCACGTTTATATCACCAGCTACTTTGCAGCCTGGCAAGTGCCAAGAAACACAGAAATCTTTCCTAGTGCTTCCTCCATCAGTTTGTTCCTCAAAACAGCTGAATCCAATTCATTTCATCTGTCTATGAAATAATAAAAACAAACATAATCCTCCCATGGCAGAGCAACTCTGAAGGGATTTGAGCAACTGACAAAGATAAAAGATAAATGGAAAAAAGATAAGGGACAGAGAGATAGCTGATAAAAACTGGTTTATGATTTTTAAAAAAGCATTTTTTGCCTTTTAAGATACATTTTAAGCCAAGAGAAAGTTTTTTTTTTTTCATTTTATTTTTTCCAGTCTTTTTGGAAAATATAGATAGATATTTCCCAAGAAACTAGTAATAGAACTAGCAAGTCTATGTTTTGGTATATACACCAAGGGCCCAATAACTATTCAGAAAAGACAATTGTACTCTCACTGTAGCCAAAATCTGAAAATAACCAAGTATCTAAAAGCAGATGACTGGACAAAAAACTTTATAGATATATAAAGATGAAATTGTGCAATCTGCTTTTACATGGACTTATCATACATACTTATCATACATGTCATATGGACTTATCATATCATAGAGAGTATCATACTGAGTGAATTGAGTCAAAAGAATGATATCTCATATTAATATATAAAAAATATGAGAATAACAAATGCCTAAAGGTAATAGAACTGGTCTCCAGTAGGAAGCTCACCACAGCAAGAGGGCATGGAGTGGGTAGGATAGGAGTTGGACTGAGACACTCTAGGACAGCAGTGGAAGAAAGCTGACAATCTATAGAAGATGAAGTGTTGGGATGTTTTATATGTGAAACTCTGCCAATATATCGGTATTGTAAATCATGATGCCTTAAAAATTTTTAAGAGAGATAAAGTCAATTTTATGGTTTCTAAGATTCAAACTCTCAGATGAAAAGAATAGGGTTATGAACCAGGGGCCTAAGACTTGATCTGAAGTTTCATCCCTGATGTGCTATGAAATGAAAGGAGTAAGCTGACTAGACTTCAAGAGAAACAGCAATAAGGTAAGGTCAAAGAAATTTTTTGTTTTGTTTTTTGCAAAGAATTTTTTTGATAGCTTATTTTTTATTACTTTTTATTGAAGAAATGTTGCATCCATTATCACATAACTGACCCCTTTTACTAGACTGACTCATATCCTACCCCTGCCTGGGAAACTTTTGATAAAAGATTCTGAAAACTTCTCGACATTTTTGCAGTTCTGTGCTCATGCTGAAAGCAGAAAAGATGACTAATGTCAGGTGGAAGTAAAACCAGTTGGGGTTTTCTACACAGCACCATGGCAGATGGCTGAGCTGAAATGTGTGTTTGGTTTCAAATGTTACTAGGCCAAAATTTAGAAAAGAGAACAAGTTTAATTCTGTGTTCCTCGGTCACAGAAAAACCCCTGACATTTTCAAAGGTTACTCCCTGGGTCTAAACTCTTTGGTTTATCCGATAGCCTCTCTCTCTCAGAGACTCAGTTCTCAGACTGGCAGTGATGGAAGAAAGGGCCTTGGGCAGCAGCAGGCCTCTCCCCTCCCACATGGCTGGAAGTCTGGGAAGCCTGGCAGGGGCTTATTTCTTCAAGTTTACAAAGAGTCAGAACTGGGATCAGGCTCTGCTAGTCCACTCCGGGTTTGTGTGCATTCGAGGACAGCAGACTGCCTTATGTATTTGACGAAAGTGCCAGTCTCAGTGTTTATGAAAATATAAAATACGCTCATTTTTCTGAAGAAAACCCCCAATCAAATCAACTTACTCATTTCTCTGTAAAAAAAAAGCCAGCATTCAATCTTTGAGCAATCATTTTCAAAATGATAGTCCCAAATAGTACCTGTACTTAGATATTAAGAATCAGTCCAGAGTGAACATTTATTTTAGTTCAAATAGTCTTTTGCTCTTCTCATTTCATTTCCACTCAGAGTAGAAAAATCAGCATATCTGGCTCTCCACCAACATTATTCACTGTTTCCTAGGAGGATTGGAGGGCTAGGCCAGAGAGTTTGAATAGTTTCATTTGCATTTGTGCTTTGAAAAAATAAAAGACTAGCTGGGTTTTGTTTTCTACCTTTGGGGTATGATAAAGTGATATTTATATCATATATCTATTTTGGACACCACAGACAATAAGTAAAACCACTGCCCTTTCTCTTTCACAAGTGGCAGAGGGTGGTGGTGGTGCTCTGCAGATCATTTCTCCTTGACATAGTTTAAATCTCTCACTCCACCTACAGTATGATGAGTATGTAAAGAGTGGAAGACTGGAACTGGGACCAGTCACCCGCTGGGTCCCCCTAAAGCTACCAGCCAGAGTATGAGATCCCCCCTCAACCTACTAAGGATTCTTACCTGAGTAAACCGTCGAACTAGGCACGTCTTCCCCACACCAGCATTGCCAATTAATACAATCTTAAACAGGAAATCATAATCTTCCATACTCATTTACGCAGCTGCAAGACAAACACAGGGAACCATGAGCTGAGCTTAGTCAGACCTTCCCTCAGAGCTCACGCTCCTCAAATTGACTCCTGCGGAACAGTGGGACTGACTCCCATCAGGAACCATTTGCCACAATCCTCTGGGGTGAGAGGAAGCAGGTATCAGGTCATATTAAACTTCTCCTTTCTTCAGACCCCTTACACCACAGAGAATAAACAATGTGGGTGTCTCTTGACTCATAGCCTTTATTCCCCCAGTAATTCAGGCGGCTCATTTGAGATTTGTTTTCTGTAGAGTGGAAAGGAGATTTCTCACCTATGCATACTCAAGCAAGGGGATAGAAAAGAAACTTGGCAAACCTTCAAAGTACTTATTTGTGGATCCTGGAGCCTCTTGTAGGCTGGAAAAAAGAAGTCAGGATGCCCCACTTGTTCTCTACATTTCTTTGGTCTCACCAAAGAGTGTTCAGACCAACTTTCCCTTTTCCCCAGGCCACCACCACATACCCAGTTTCTGTTCCCAAACCTTGGGACTGTGGTGTGTTTTATCCATTGACCTGGCATCTTTTTGCATCAAAAAGCCTATATATACTTAGAGACATTGACCAGCATCTCTCTCTCTGAATTTTTAATGACCTTCCCCCAAAAAAGTGACTATTTCATTATTTTTATCTTAAAACATCTCACTAATGATACAAAATCATTTTTCAAACCTTGGCTTTGACAGGGGGATTATATCTTTTAGGTATATCTTCCTAGCCCAAGGGACCGAGCTGTACTTAGTAACTGCCTACTCCACAAAATGAATAATTCATCAAAGGGAATATAGCTTACAGGCAGGGACATTCTTTCAGAAAACTAATATGAATATTAAAAAGAGAAAAGGAAAAGAGTACAATATTCTCAGAACTCTGTCCTGGTGAGAACAATTGTTAGTTCTTGGGCCCCGATGTTATTTCTATGTTAATCTCTGCAGGAAATAAAGACCAGAACAACCAAAGAATGAAACCACAACAATGTTAAATATCAAACCAACCAAGCCATCCATCCAAAGTGCTCATTCTAATCACTGTGGCCAATGTGGGAGATAAGAAGTATGAAGGCAATGGGGATGGGAGGCAGGAATATCAAGTACAACATGGGCTTCAGGTGAGTTCATTTAGAGAAGGTAGATTTTTTTTTCATTTTTTTAAATAATTTTTTTATTTTTAATTATGAGAACAAAGATGCAAAGAAAGAGAACAAGGTAAAGTTACAGTGGAAGGACAATCACCCATAAACAGAATTCACAGAAGTCCCCTTGCTGATGATATCTTAACATTGAACTTTCAGTCAAAGAACATTAAGAAAAATAAAACAGAGGCTGGGCAGTGGTGCAAGAGGTAAGGTACCTGCCTTGCCTGCACTAGCCTTGGACGGACCACGGTTCGATCCCCCAGTGTCCCATATGGTCCCCCAAGCCAGGAGCAACTTCTGAGCACATAGACAGGAGTAACCCCTGAGCGTCACTGGGTGTGGCCCAAAAACAAAAAAAAAACACACAAAAAACAAAAAGAAAAAGAAAACAGAACCCATGTACAATTACTTTGTCCCTCAAGTCCCCATATTTCTTAGCAGGACATCAAGCAATCTAAAGCCATAAAACTTATGTAATTCCATGGGGCCCGGGAGATAGCATGGAAGTAAGGCGTTTACCTTTCATGCAAAAGATCATCAGTTCGAATCCCGGTGCCCCATATGGTCCCGCGTGCCTGCCAGGAGCGATTTCTGAGCATGGAGCCAGGAGTAACCCCTGAGCACTGCCGCGTGTGACCCAAAAACAAAAAAAAAAAACAACAACAACAACAAAAAACTTATGTAATTCCTTAAACATTGAAGGCATAGTACTTTTTTACATTTTCATGCATATGCATATTAGTTTAAGTTAGCCTCAAAAGTGGGTTTTTCTCTTTAAGGATAAGAGTCAAAGGAGCACAGTAAAAATGGTGTTAGAGTGGTAATGATTGTTTGCATCGGCCCACCAAAATATGGAGGACATGGAAAGGAAAAGCCTTGGCCTAAATACAAGGAGACCCTACCCCTGAAGTTTCCTGGCATAAGACCAACTCTAGGCTCCAGGCAAGCTAGGTTGCCCAATCCAAGTCGTTGTCTATAGTGCCAACACACTTTTATTTTTCATACAGTCTCTGTTGTTGGTATCATGTTTCTGTATTGAAGATCCTGGAATCTGCATATCCTATATTGCAGTTAGGATGGTGCAGAGCTTCCTAGAGAAGGTAAATTTTAAGGGGAGATAATTTTATTTACTGGGGGGCATACCTGGCATTGCTCAGGGGTTACTCCTGGTTCTGCCCTCAGAGGTCACTCCTGAAAGTGCTCAGAAGACCATATGGAGAGCAGAGATCAAACCTGGGTTGGCTAAGTGCAAGTCAAACGTCCTACTCATCATACTATCTCTCCAGTCCCAAGTGGGTATGGAGATTATTTAAAAAAAAAAAAAAAAAAAAAGGGCCTGGAGAGATAGCACAGCGGCATTTGTCCCATATGGTGCCTACCAGGAGCTATTCCTGAGCAGACAGCCAGGAGTAACCCCTGAGCACCACTGGGTGTGCCCCCCCCAAAGCAAAAAACAAAACAAAACAAAACAAAAAAACATTTTTTTTCCTGAGAAGGTGGTAGGCACACTAGATCTGGGAACCTCTGTGTAAGAAGAAAACACCCAGAAAATTCTGAAAAGAGAAGAGGAAAGAGACCATTAAGGTATCAGGATTCTTTAGTGCCTTAGATATCACTGAGCTGCTCTTCTTTTCAGATCTTCATATAGACACCCAGAATATAGAACACAGACTTCACTCACCAGCCCAGTTCACATCACTTTTATTCCTACTTTCAACATTTCATAAATGTCACAATCATTTCACTCTATATCAGGAATTCATTTATTCTTTCTAAAAAACACCTCTGTGGACACTACCAGCTTCCTAACTTGACAAAGGTAGAAACTGAGCTGTAAGAGAAGATAAATATGGGGCTAGAGAAACAGTATAAGCAGGTAGGGTGTTTGCCTTGCATACAGCCAACTTGGGTTCAATCTTCAGCATCCCAACCAGGAGTAATTCCTAAGTGCAGAGCCAGGAGTATTATCTGAGCATTGTCAAATATGATCCGAAGGCAAACACTCAGTAAGGTGATCTTCCTTTTCTCTTGTTCTTTAGGTTCAAATCCAAAAACTCTCATACAACTACAATGGTTTGAAAAGGAATCAGA
>PVKC010046969.1:0-11057 GCA_004027635.1 Crocidura indochinensis | reverse complement strand
TTTGCATGAAAGGCAAACGCCTTACCTCCATGCTATCTCCCGGGCCCCCCCATTTTATTCTTTTTATTTTTATTTATTTATTTTTTTTGGTTTTTGGGCCACACCCGTTGACGCTCAGGGGTTACTCCTGGCTATTCGCTCAGAAGTTGCTCCTGGCAGGCACGGGGGACCATATGGGGAACCGGGGGATAGAACCGCGGTCTGTCCTAGGTTAGCGCAGGCAAGGCAGGCACCTTACCTCCAGCGCCACCGCCCGGCCCCCCCCCATTTTATTTTTAATAAAACAAATAGTAACTACAAAAGTACTAAGCAAAACTAAGGAATTATTTACAAAATTTAGAATTAGGGGCCAAATTAATAGAACAGTGGGTAGGAGATTTGCCTTGTACGTGGCCAACCTGGGTTTGATCCCTGGTATCCCATACGGTCCCCAAGCCTGCTAGGAGAAATGTCTAAGCACTGATGGGTGTGGCCCAAAAACAAAACAAAAACAATTTAGTATCAAATACCAGAATATTAAATCACGGGTGAGATAACACAGCAATTTGATGTACTCATAATAATGGGATAAAATAGCTATGTTTAAAACAAGAACAATGGCCATAAAATCTATAAAAGAATTAGGAGAAAGCTTGAAACAGAAGGGATAGTTGAGAAATCATAGGAAGTGAACTCTCAGCCTACTGAGAAATATAAATAATTGATACAGTTTCAAGTCAGATATTTTATACATAAGAACATTTACATTTATACATATATACATAAAATTTATATACAATTTCATGTTTATAAAGAAAAGATAAGAATTGGGGGGGGAAAGAAGACATATTTTTCGCAGTAGAATGTAAATGGTAGTTACTCTAGAAAAGCCTTGCAGCTTCATTAAAAAAAAAAAAGAAAAAAAGAAACAGAAACTCAGCTACTGAAGTCCTAAACATTTATCATAGGAAAATGATGGCCTATATTCATGTTCATATCCATTTTATTCATGATAAGTAAAAAATGGAAACAATCCAGCTGTCCTTCAGTGGGTGAATGGTTAATAAACTGTGTTCAATCATATTATAAGACAAAAAGGAATAAATACACAACTTGGATGGATCTCCAAGAATTGGGAAAAAAAATGTCAAGCATAACAGGTCACATACAATATAAGTCAATTACAGAACATTCTTGGAACTACAAAATTATTAAAATAGAGAATGCATTCATGGTTTCCTGGGGTCAGAGGTAGTGAAAGGAAAGAAGGAAACACAAAAGGAGGAGGAGTCTCACAATAACAACAATGTTCTATATCTTAACTGTACTGACAAATATTCTGGCTGCAGTATCACACTATAGTTGTTGGGAAGATGCTATTATTGAGGGAAAGTTGGACATGATTAACTGGTAAGGGACCTATTACTTTGAAAATTGCATATGCAAGGTAAGTGCCCTATCCACTATATTTATTATTTCTCCAGCCTGTCATTGGCTTCTGTTTTGGTGTCGCTTTTGGTTTTTGAGTTGAATGCAGTTTTTTTTTTTTTTAGTTGAATGCAGTTTTAAAAAGAAATAGATCTCGGGCCCGGGAGATAGCATGGAGGTAAGGCGTTTGCCTTTCATGCAAAAGGTCATCGGTTCGAATCCCGGTACCCCATATGGTCCCCTGTGCCTGCCAGGAGCAATTTCTGAGCATGGAGCCAGGAGTAACCCCTGAGCACTGCCGGGTGTGACCCAAAAACCAAAAAAAAAAAAAAAAAATTTATAAAAAGAAATAGATCTCTGACATACCATATGTTCCCCAAATATTGCCAAGACTAACTCCTGTGTGCAGAGGCAAAAGTAACTCCTGAGCATAGATGTCATGCTCCCCCAACACCCAAAGAAAAAAAAAAGCCAACCTACATGTCAATTCACAATAAAAATTACAATAAATATAAGGATTTCTTTTTATATTACATGCAATTTCCTGTGTTTGCACTATTGGGGGAGGGAGGGAGGGAGAGAGAGAGAGAGAGAGAGAGAGAGAGAGAGAGAGAGAGAGAGAGGAGAGAGAGAGAGGGAGGAGAGAGAGAGAGAGAGAGAGAATTTGCTGTTTAAAGCTTTACATACTGTCAAATTATTTCCTGGAAAATGATGTGCTTTTCAACCATTTCTCCCATGTGTTGGTATTATTCTGTGACATGGTCTTCAAAAAAAATGTAAATCAAGGGTGCTGGGCAACACCTCAGTGGGAGGCTGCCTGCTAGCAAACATGAGGCTAAAAATTCCAGAGCTACTCTTGTGCTCAAATACAAACCTTGCAGTACTGTTCACTAGGACCCCCACAATCAACTATGAGAACCCCTGTCACTGCAGAAACAACAGGAAAAAGAAAATTAAAAAAATAATTAATTATAGGGCCAGGCAGTTCTCAGCACAAAGAAGTGGAAGTACTGCAATCCTGAGCATTACCTGGTGTAGCCCTGGTGCTTCCCACCCCCCCCCATCCCCCCTACTCTCCCACCCCCCATCCCCAAGATGGCAGTGTGGCCCTGTTAAAATCACTAAGCCAATCAGCACTGAAGCCAATCTAGGCTTTTACCACCTAGATCTGAGCAGAAATCTGGTCAGAGAACCACTGGAGAGTCTTACAAAAATATAAAATAAAATAAAGTAATTTAAGATTTCTCTCCATTTCCCCTGCACTAACAGCTTCACAAGGTGACTCATTCTGCATCCCCACCATAACCTCAGCAGGACAGAACTAGAGCACGAAAATGAAGAAAGTATGTATTGGTAAAGGAATTATTATCACATTGTATACATACTAGTAAAAAATTGTCTCTACCCAGTGTGATTATGAATCCTATAACTGCCATTTTCTTTGTTTTCTATTCTTTGCATATAGATCAATAAATATTTTTGAATACTAAACAAAAGACATTCAAATTTGTCAATGTGTATTATTGCTACAATTATCCTAAGTTATAGGAAAATGATGGTAGAACTGGCATATTTATTTGTTTACTTCTGGTATGGAGCCCCTCCCCTTAGTGCTCAAATAACTACACCAAAAACTATCATGACAATGGTAGTGAGTGAGAGAAATAGAATGCCTGTCTTGAAGACATATACTTTTTTTATGACTGAAACCCAACTACAAACATGTTTGTAACCATGATGCTTAAATAAAGATATTAGTAATTAAAAAAAAAAAAAAAGAGCTATTGCTGCCTCTGTGCTGAGGATTGACTCCTAGTGGTACTCCTAGGGGCCCGTGAGGTGGTGCTAGAGGTAAGGTGTCTGCCTTGCAAGCGCTAGCCAAGGAAGGACCACGGTTGGATCCCCCGGCATCTCATATGGTCCCCCCAAGCCAGGGGCAATTTCTGAGCGCTTAGCCAGGAGTAATCCCTGAGCACCAAATGGGTGTGGCCCGAAAAAAAAAAATAGAGTCTTAATGCACCACTAGGCAGTGGTGGGTATATTAAAGTGCCTTACCTCCTATAATATCTCTATAGCTCTTGCCTGACTGACCTTTATATCTCTGTACTGTAAGTACAGATAAAAAAAGAAAAGCCAATGGGGTCGGAGAGATAACATGGAGGTAAGACGTTTGTCTTGCATTCAGAATGGTGGTTCGGCACCCCATATGGTCCCCTGAGCCTGCCAGGAGTGATTTCTGAATGCAGAGCCAGGAGTAATAACCTGAGTGTAGTCAGTTGTGGCCCAACCCCCCCCAAATAATCTTTATTATCTGAAAGAAATCTATTCCAATGAATAAATGTAAATAAAACTGAAAAAGGTAACTTCTTCAGCCATTATTGGCTAAGATATTAAAGCACTGTCAGTAACTATTGTGCAACATTCAGAGTTCTCTAGTTGAAGCATTCGCTGATTTGTTTTAACAGGGAAAGAGGCCACCAAAGAGAGATCTCTCAAGAGGATGACTAATTGACACTTGTATTAACATCACAATTTTGTCTATTATTCAAATTAATGCCACTTAAGAGCAATATTTACAAATACACTACAACTCACAGGCCATAAAAAATGAACAGAAATTCTATCATCCAATTTCTTTCTCTCCATACCCACAATCTTCCTCCATTTCTATAGAGGACTATTCATAAAATGCTTTAACAAATAGTAAATAGAAATAAGAACTGTTGGCTACATTATCAAGCTACTTTATTATCACTAATTAACATTAGATAATTGTGAAGCTTTTTTAATCCCAGAGATTATTTCATAATCTCAAAAATTCTTAATAACATTCTACTTCATGATTAAAAGCTATACAACATTGGTAAACAATTTAATTGCTTAAGATTGATGGTTTTAATATTTAATTAAGTGTCTACACCTCCTTTCAAAAGGGGAGGATTATTTTGCCATGAGAAAATAAGGTGGTAGGTACCTCTTTGCTTAAAATTTTTGTTTGTTATAAATTTTGAGAAAGGTATATACATTCTAGCAAAGACATTTTATAAAACAACTGATAAGACATGGCTGAATCTTCACAAAAGTTAATTGACAAAATTAAACTTTTCACTTCAGGAAAAAAAAAGAAGAGACCCTAATCAAGCATAACTGCGATGCTATAGATATGCTTAATGTAATTTAAATGGAACAATTCAGTTAAACTTTTTAATTCATAGCTTTTTTACTTGTCTTATAAGCACATTAAATTAATTCTTAATTTATCAATTGCTGAACATTACAAATTTACATACTAGGCTGACATAGAAACATCAGGGGAATAAACAACCAATCATCTCATTAAAGTTGGCAAGAAAGGTAAAATTAACAGGGCACCAAGATGGCAGAACAAGACAAAGTGACAGGATCAGGGGGCTACAGTGACTTCTGCTACACACTCCAATGCTCAAAATTTTCCAAAAAGAGAAAACAATAATAATTAAAATCAATGCATACAAAATCTAGAAATTAGAAATTTTCTGCACAATTTATAGCCAAAGAAATGCTTTGTATATACACGCAAAACATACTTTTGAAACAATAATCCCATGTTACAGAAGTCATTCAACCATCATAAAGAAAATAGAAATTTATCTTAAAGAATTTCTCTGGACTATTAAATTACAAAACCAGCAATGTTGGGGTGCTATGGGAATTATAGTCAAGATCAAGCATCCATAGTGAAATTCCCACTGGAACTACATCTAGGTCAGAGGAGCTGGCAGACATCTGGTTGGCAAAACAGGTAAAAGATTCACAAGTCTTCCAAGCATCTCTGAGGATGACAAATCAACCATAGCAAGTAGATAGATTCTCTAGTAAACCATACAGTGACACTCATAACAGAATTTTAGAGGGTTTTTAGAGACTATGCCAGTCAACAAGTTACTGTCTACCTGATATCAAAGAAATAGTTTCCTTCAGCTTAGAAAAATAACTGCATCCTCATCAACACAAGACTTTTTTATTTTTTTTTATTTTTTTTGGGGGGGTTTCGGTTTACACCTGGCAGCCTTCAGGGGTTATTCCTGGCTCCACACTCACAAATCGCTCCTGGCAGGCTCAGGAGACCACATGGGATGCCGAGATTCAAACCACTGTCCTTCTGCATGCAAGGCAAACACCTACCTCCATGCTATCTCTCCAGCACACTTAAAATTTTAAGTGGATACTAATTATAACCCATCATTTTGTTTACTGGAGAGGAATTTACAACTGTGAAATTCTGTAAAAAGAATTTCTCATTCATTTTACTATTAAAATCCAGGATATTACTATATAAAAAAATGACAAAATGGGAACTAGTTAGATCTTCCAAAAGTTCAAAGAATTACTACATAAATTACATAAGATTGGGGCCAAAGATATAATACAGCAGATAATATGCTTTGCACACAGCTAACCTGGGCTCAATCCCCAGCACTATGGACCTCCTAGAGTTATCACCATGCAGATAAGGAGTAATTACCAAGCATTCCTGGATATAGCCCCAGAACAAAACAAAAAATTTCCGACATCTTTTCATAGGGTAAACTATACTCATTCATATTGGAAAAACTAAGTCAAACACTTTTGTTTCAGAGGGCAGCAAATCCAGCAAAGGCATTACAAGAAAATTACAAAAATCCTTGTATTTAGTACATATGTAAAATTTCTAAGCATACTTGAGCAGACTGGATAGAATTTAAAAGGTAATATATCATTACCAAAAATATAAGCTGCTTAATTAAAAAATCTATTAGTAGGGTCAGAGCGGTGGTGCAAGCAGTAGGGTGTCTGTCTTGCAAGCGCTAACCTAGGAGAGACAGCAGTTCTATCCCCTTCGTCCCATGTGGGCTCCAAGCCAGGAGCGATTTCTGAGTGCATGCCCAGGAGTGACCCCTGAGCATCATCAGGCATGGCCCAAAAACAAACCAAAAAAAAACCTATTAGTACATAGATATTATTTTAAAAGTTCTATTTTACATTAATTAAAAAAAAAACATGCGATCATCTCAATATACCACAAATAAAGCACAAACTTCCAATCCTGATAACAATATCTAGAGCTAATATAGCATACAGTAATATAAAACTACACTTTCCTTTTACAGCCAAGAACAAAATAAAGATGTTCATTCCTACTTCTACCCAACACTACATGCTAGATTTTATTCAAGGCAACAAGGAAAGAAAACTAAGTCATTCATATTGGAAAAACTAAGTCAAACACTTTTGTTTCAGATGGCAGGTTTGACAACATAAAAACCCAACAGAATCTAACCAAGAATTTATATAAGTCTTTTTTTAACAATTAAGTTACAGAAATCAAGAGCAATACACATACCCACATGATCAGTCAGTCCATTCTTAGGTCTCTAAAAAGTATTTTTCATCATGTACTTTTTCATCATGATGAAGTATTTTTCATCATTTTTATGTAAAACCTGTTTAAATAAAAAACCCAGAGGCGGGGCCAGAGAGATAGCATGGAGGTAGGGCGTTTGCATGCAGAAGGATGGTGGTTTGAATCCCAGCATCCCATATGGTCCCCTGAACCTGCCAGGAGCAATTTCTTTTTTCTTTTTCTTTCTTTCTTTTTTTTTTTTTTGTTTTATTTTTGTTTTTGGGTCACATCCAGCAGCGCTCAGGGGTTACTCCTGGCTCTCTGCTCAGAAATCACTCCTGGCAGGCATGCCCTACCTCCATGTCCCCTCTAGGAGCAATTTCTGAGTGTAGAGCCGGGAATAATAATAATTGAACCCACCATATGGGATGCCAGGATTCAAAGCACCATCCTTCTGCATGCAAAACAAACACCCTACCTCCATGCTTTCTCTCCAGCCCCTTGAATCCATATTTTAAATGTACAGTTTGGGAGGTCCAGTGAATTAGTATAGAAAGTATAGAGTTAGAAAGCACTTGCTAGGGGCCCGGGAGATAGCATGGAGGTAAGGCGTTTGCCTTTCATGCAAAAGGTCATCGGTTCGAATCCCGGTGCCCCATATGGTCCCCCGTGTCTGCCAGGAGCAATTTCTGAGCATGGAGCCAGGAGTAACCCCTGAGCACTGCCGGGTGTGACCCAAAAACGAAAAAAAAAAAAAAGAAAGAAAGAAAGAAAGCACTTGCTTACATGTGGTAGCAGTGGCCACAAACCAGTTTTTAATTCCTGGTACCACATACCCTCTTGAGTACAAGATCAAGAACAGCCCTGAAGCATTTCCAATTGTGGTCCATAAAAATTATACAATTTGGATGAATTCTGAGCTTGAGCAATAGCACAGCAGTACTGTGTTTGTCATGCATGTAGCCAACCCAGGACAGGTCTGGGGAGCATTGGTGGTAGGTAGCACTGGTGATGGGGTGGGGGGGTAGGGGTACTTTCTTTATAACTGAACACATATTTGTAATCATAGTGCTTAAATAAATAAATTAATAAAAATAAAACAAAACGAAAACAAATTCCACCCTAACAAAATTAAAAGATTCTGCTATTAACACCTCATCTCTGCTTCTACCACGAAGTACAAAAGTAATATTATTTCATTTAATACTAACATATTTAAGCTAGCCTAACTCTACTAAAGTGCTTTCCTATGTTAGTCTAATATAGTAGATTAACAAAATTCAAAATGCTTATTATAGTCATTTAGGTAACCTCCCTGATTTTTAATAGTTGTCCAAATATTCTAGTGTTAGATTAAAAGAACTTCAGTCAATATCAAGTCATTGTAACTGAATCCTGAATTTAGTTTTAATTATTAAAATCCAACACCTCTGGACATAACTGCAACTGAAAACCTTTCAAAAAAGGATTACATGAATCAGACAGAAACAGAAAAATAGACCAGTTAAAATATGAATAAATGTGAACAGCATGCAAAGAAACATTATCTCTAAACTTTATTTCTGATTGTGCCTCAAACAACAAACCAACGACTTAATACCTTTCATATGTTTTGTGCCACTAGGCAAAGTAACCTAATTCTCTTAATTCCTGGAATTGGCTGCTGTTCCAAGGCAAGAAGGACTGTCTTGAAATTTTTTGTTTGTGGTATACTATAATATAATAAACATTCTGCAGGGGAAAAAAAACAAGCTTAATTTATTCAGCAAACAAATGCAGTTTGCTGCCATTTGCACACTAAGTTTAGTAAACAATTGTTTGCTGTATCTTATTCCTTGATCTTTCACACAATCCATACAAAGTCACTTTTCCAATAAGTCTAAAAAAAGAATATAAGAAAACTACCAAAGTAAAATAATCATTTATGTATCTTTGTAAGAAATATCAATCTACTCTACGAAAAACTTTGTGACTAGAGAGATGAACCAAAATGTCTATGGGTGCTAGAGTCCCAGGAAACTTTTCTGGTTTTAAGTGCAGCATAGCCTTGTATTGAAAAAGAAACTCATAGAAACAAACAACTAAAAGAGTAAAGCATATGCCAAAAAAAGAAAAAAAAATTCTGTGTGTGGTGTGTTCGAGAAAAAGATGTCACAGTATAAGAAGTGTCTAGAGAAAACATGAAGTAGAGTGTGTTTGATAGGTTTGAGAGTTTTCTGGGTTTAGTTTTGGTCAATCCCTGCAGTGCTCAGGTGTTACTTCTGGCTCTGCCTTTAGAAATACTCTTGGCTGAAGCTGGAGTGATAGCATACCAGGAGTGATTCCTGAGTGCAGAGCCATGAATAATCTCTGAGCACTACTGGATGTGGTCCAAAAACAAAACAAAAAAATGTGGTGGCAGGAGGGGCCCGGGAGATAGCATGGAGGTAAGGTGTTTGCCTTTCATGCAAAAGGTCATCGGCTCGAATCCCGGTGCCCCATATGGTCCCCCGTGCCTGCCAGGAGCAATTTCTGAGCATGGAGCCAGGAGTAACCCCTGAGCACTGCCGGGTGTGACCCAAAAACCAAAAACCAAAAAAAAAAAAAAAATGTGGTGGCAGGGATCAAATCTGGGTTAGCATAAGAAATGTACTGTCATCTCCAGTCCCTAAAATTGTAGTACAGTTAGAATATCAACAAATGTGAATTCAGACAATTCAATGTCATCTAAATACTATAAGATGGCATTTCAGGGGTTGGAGAGATAGCATGGAGGTGGGGCAATTGCTTTGCATGCAGAAGGTCGGTGGTTCAAATCCCGGCAATCCATATGGTCCCCCGAGCCTGCCAGGAGGGATCTCTGAGTGTAGAGCCAGGAGTAATTCCTGAGCACTGCCAGATGTGACCAAAAATCAGAACAAAAACAAAAAACAAAAGATGGCATTTCAGGGCCAAAAAACAGCTCAAAGGGTAGAAGTACTTGCATTGCTTGCAGATGTCCAAGTCTGATTCTCAGCATTCCAAGATCCTCCAAACACTTTCAGGAGTGATAACTGTGCACTGCACAAAAAGTCACCCCTGAGCAGCAAGAGGTATAGTTTAAAAACAAAATTTGAAACTAAAAATATTTTAACAGGGCTGGTGAGATAGCATGGAGGTAAGGCATTTGCTTTCCATGCAGAAGGACAGTGGTCCGAATCCCGGTATCCTGCCAGGGGCCATTTCTGAGCATAGAGCCATGAGTAACCCCTGAGCGCTGCCGGGTATGACCCAAAAACAAACAATAAAATGTTTTAACAAAGGCCAGAGCAATAGCACAGCATTAGGGCATTTGCCTTGCACACGGATGACCCGGGATGGACCTGTGCTTGATTCCCAGCATCCCATATCGCCCACCCCACAGCCAGTCAGGTGCTATTTCTGAGTGCAGAGATAAGAGTAACTCCTGATGCCGCTGGGTGTGCCCCCCCCCAAAATATATATATATATATAAATGGCATTTCTAACTAATTTTTCTAAAAGTCCAACATTATGCTGCCTTTTTATAAAGCTTTCTAAGCCTTAATAAAACTTGAAGCTCAATAGACCCAAAGCCTTATCTGGATATTTATAAAATATTGAAATTGTTCATCTTAATTCTAAAACACATTGAACCAAGATGAAAACTGTGTAGCTGATTAGACGATATAGTAACTGAAATCAGTCAGAAGTAAAGGGACACTCTTAAGCCTCTGCACCCCCTTGAACACATCTCTCTGCTTTTTACCACTTTGGAGAAGCCCATGTTCTCTCTTGAGCACACATTTGCCTCTTTTCCTCTCCTCATGTCTATTTTTTATTTTAAACCATTTTTTAACTGAATCACCATGAGATACAGTTATGAAGTTGTTCATGACTAGGTCTGTCACTCAATGTTCAATATTCATCTTTCACCAGTGCACATTTCCTGCCACCAATGTCCCGTTTCCCTCCAGCCCTCTTCCCTGCCTGCCTCTATAGGAGACACTTAATTTTTCTTCTCCCCCTTCTCCCTTTCTCCTCTCTCCCTTTTATTTTCTTAGACACTGTGTTTTGCATTATGATATCATGTATGTCACTTTACCCTCTTTTCAGCACCCAGTTCTTGTCCAGAGTAAACACTTCCAACTATTATTGTCATAGTGGTCTCTTCTCTGCCCTAACTGCACTTCCCGATTTGCAAATTCTGCTTGCATGGTCCATGCAAACTCACAATGGACCAGTCCTCCTGAACTTCATTTCTTCTGTCATTGACCCTAGATAGACTTGCATATTCTGAGACAAATCCTCA
>PVKC010046968.1:0-11097 GCA_004027635.1 Crocidura indochinensis | reverse complement strand
CGATGACCTTTTGCATGAAAGGCAAGCTCCTTACCTCCATGCTATCTCCCGGGCCCCAATATATGACTATTTTTAACATTTGTATAAATATGTAATTAGATACTTGCTGTGCTATAATCATATTTTATTATATACTTCAATTGTTCTGTTTACTATTTATCCAGCTATCAACTTCCATGTAACAAATAATTTGAAGTATATGTAGTTTATTATTTCCGAGGTGTTTTCTTATATACTTTTTTATTTATACATCATAAATATCAAAAATATCACCATAAATGATGCAGGACTGGCCTTTGATCACCTAACACAGGTTAAGCTTCTCACACCAAGATTTGTATTCTTTTTACCACCAAAAGTGATGCTTTTATAATTAGTCATTATTCTAGACAAAGGGACATCGTATATATCATAAATATATATTATATAATATATGAAAAAGAGTAGAGATTATATTGAAGTATTAGATATTTCATCAAAGAAAATAGATTAGATGATAATGATAATGGAGATAACTATTTTGAACAAGTGATTAGGGAAAGACATCACAGATCAAATATCACTGAACAGTGAGTGATTAAAAACATATTATGAGGGACCCGGGAGATAGCATGGAGGTAAGGGGTTTGCCTTTCACGCAAAAGATCATCTGTTCGAATCCCGGTGCCCCATATGGTCCCCCGTGCCTGCCAGGAGCAATTTCTGAGCATGGAGCCAGGAGTAACCCTTGAGCACTGCTGGGTGTGACCCAAAACCCACAAAAACAAACAAACAAACAAACAAAAAAAACATATTATAAATGTTGGAACCATAGTGATAGCACAGCTGTAGTTTGTTTGCCTTGCATGCAGCTGACATGGACAGACCCAGATTCAATCCCTGGCATCCCATATGGTCCTCTGAGCCTGCTAGGAGTAATTGCTGAGCACAGAACCAGGAGTAACCCCTGAGCACCACTGGGTGAGGCCCAAAAACAAATAAACAAATAAAAAATATTATGAATTTATTAACTCTATGCCAGTCAAGGAGAAGAAAAAAGACAATATTAAAAAATACCTCACTTTGTAAACTTGGCCTATCTAAAGCATAGTAAGTCTAGGGTACTGAATGTGTCAGGAGACACATGTTTAGATAAAAGTAAAGTGTTTTGGTTCTGTAGGTTGTATTAATAATTGCTCTCTACCTATTACAATTGATTCTCCCATTCCCATGACATATATTAACTAATCTGTATGGTCTTTCTTATGGTCCACGATTCGGTCATATGTGTTTGGTTATATCCTTAATTATACCATAAAAATCATCATTACTTTGGATATAAACATGATCTATTTTTACTTTTTTACTATGTCAATTAAATTAATGTGACTAACACTGATACCAGGGATAAATCTTGAATAAGTTATTTGAGTGAATTGAATTCATAAAAAAAAAAACAATAGAGCACAGCATCTTGCAAAGAGAATTACTGAGAATATTCACTGAAGAAAACAGTCAGATTACACCAAGGAGATTCAATGAATGAAAATCTGTAGACTATGCTAAGGAGTAGTTCCTCTAGGTGAGCAGAGAAGAGAACAGACTGCCAGAGTAAAGACACCTTCCAGTCTAGGAAGTTTGTACCAGATAGAAAAGATAAGTTAAGAGCGGAGAGGCCTGAACAGAAAGGATTTATAGAATGTCACATTGATACGAGTACTTGATAATTTGATAACAGATTCAGGTTTGTTGAATTCTACACAGTGGACTGGCACTACAAGCACATGCAGGGAACAGTCATTATTAAAATAAAACATGCACCACTAGAACTAAGTCTCTACTACATCCCAATAGGCTCATGCGCTGAGTAGCATGGCTCTACCATATCTGATACTGAGGTACTATTTAGGCTTTTCACAGATTTAGTTTTGTAGTGGAATTCAGGATTTGGATCACTCTAGGATTCTGAAACCCAAAAAGGTACACACGACCCAAAATAGAAGCACCTATTCAGGATGCAAGTCTGGAAAATTTGTAATCTTTTTGAAGGGAGTGTCAGGAGAAACATTCCCAGTAATTATCATTAGCTAATCTCATCTCTCTGCTCAGAGTGACCCCTGTTCAGGAGACCAAATGTGATGTTAAGGATCTAATCTGTAAAATAGTATGCAACCCAACTGTCTTAACCTCTTTACTACCGCTCTAACCCAAGTTCCCAGTCTTAACTCTGCTAGCAGGGGTCAAAGTCATTATCCTGATACATAATACTCACAGTTTACATCCCACCCTATGGTTTGAATTACAATATAATCTTGATAGTCTTTAAATGCATCTTAAAACCAAAGAAACTCCCCAGAAGTAGGTCCACCAGATATAATCTCAAACCTGACATAGGACACCACTGTCAAAGTATAAGAAAGTTTCAGTTTTGTGTCTGTACCACTATGTCTGAAATAGGTTGTAAATGGGAGTACTCAGCAAAGAGAGTGAAGTTATCTTGAGGCTATAACAAAGAACAGCCATTCCTCAGAAAAGAAGCTAGAAGGTTTTAGACATTCCAGAGATGAGCCCCACCTATAAGACCATAACTTGAAGCAGTCACCCCAAACTTATGTTAACAGATGCAAAATCAAGTAAAAATGTATAAACAAAAACTTGTTGACAAACTCTTATTGGATTCATAAGATATGATCAAAATATACAGTCACCATTCAAGTCAGATGGATTGTGAAATCATGGCAACATCACATCAGTGTGAACCCTGATCTAAGTACCAACTCCATTGCCCTTAGGTGCTATAAAAGTTATAAAATGCTAGTGCCACATAACCATTATTGTCATTCAGTTACATATAAATTGGAGCATGGACAAGCTATAGCTTGCAAACTTTTAAGAACTCCACACAAGACAACCATGGAAACCAGAAATAAGTATATTCATAGACACTTGCATGGTGTTGCTAATAGGAGCATCATATCACTGCTTAGATCATTTGTAAATTGAAGCTCCTACTCAGATCCCACAGAAAATGAAAATGAAAAAAAATACTGTATCAATTAATAGAGACTGGAGTTCAGGAGAGCCCTCAAATACAGCATAACTTTGGTTGCTGTCCAAGATGATATCATCACAAAACCTTTCATTGTTCTCTGAACTGAAAAAATGGTTGACAGATTGAGTAAACTAAAACATATTAATTGAATAAATCAAAGAATTAATTCAAACAAAAATGAAGGAGCTAAATAATACAGTAGTAGGACTCAGGAGATAAATGGAAATTTATAAAATGAATCAATGAATTTAAAGACAAAGCACATAAGGCATTTGATTCATATAATCTACAAGAGGATGTAGAAAGCCTGAACAGACTGCTTACAAATAAGCCAAATGAAAACATAATTTAAAGGCTCTCCAAGATTAAAAACCCAGTTTCAGTTGAGTTTGCTAGTGAATTCTACCAAACCTTCAAAGAACACTTCATTAAACTTATTGTTAGTGCACATCTTATTTAATTTCAATACAAAGATTTCAACCATTGCTCCTGCTACCCTTTACCTAAGGCTTTTGAAATACCCACCTAGATTGCATTAACTCCTTATAGGTGCTTTTTCTATTACTAGATCCTCCCCCAGCCAGAGTTTGGATTGTATGGCAAGAAAAGATTTTAGTTTGGGCAGGCTTACCACTATAAGGTTGAAAGCCTTTCTAGCCTATGTTTTTCACCCTTATGCTTCTGATTGTTAATTCTTTGCTGCTACCCTGCTACAGAACTATTTTTCCAGGGTTGTATTGCAACATCTGAAGCCCAAAAACCTCTACTCTTCAAGCTCTTCCTAAATTCTGATGAGAAGGAATCCTTTCTAATAGCTTTGATAAAGCCAATACTATTCTAATAGAAAAAGCAGGCAGTAATATTAGTATGAAAAAAATTACAGAGCATTATCTCTAGTAAAAATTAATGTAAAATCCTCAACAAAATAAAAGTGAGTCAAATCTATGAATATATAATATGCCATCAAGTGTAATTTATTCCAGAAGTACAAAGATGGTTTAATATATAAAAATTATTCAATGTGATACATGTTATCAATAAAAGAAAATTAAACCACCATAATATTAATTGATACAGATACAGCTTTTGACAAGATTAAATAATAAAATAGAATGATGAATTTAATGATTAATAGTAATAGACCTAACAAACTGACAGACAATATCATAGTCATTGAAAATAAAAAACTCAAAGTCTTTCGAATGGATGAGGCACAAAGCAAGCATGCCCTCTTGTGCCACTATTATTCAATACAGTATTTTTGAAGAATTATTTTGGGTAACAAACAATTATTGGTAGTGTTTTTTACATAGAGGCACTACAACCTCCAGCACCATGCCCTTTTTCCTGAAACAGTATCCCAATCACTTTCCTCCTACCCTCATGGTAAGCATTGATCGTCCTGAAGGGAAGTTCTAAGTTTCTGTTGCCTGTGGGCACTTATTTTCCTGTTTCATTTTAAATTTAATTTTATTAGAACACTATGACTTAAAAATTGTTCATAACTGAATTTTAGACATATACTGTGTTAGTACCATCCACTACCATTGTTAACTTTCTTTCATTAGTTTTCAGGGTTTTCTATCATACCCACCCTCCAAACAGCTTTCAGACACCTTGACATGTATTTTTAAACTTTGGTTGCTAAATTTGGATCTCTTATTTTAGTATTGTTGACTCCATGTTTAGATAGATAGCTGTACCTTCTTTATTATACCAATGTACCTGAACTCCTTTGACTCCTGATACCCATTGCTTTCCATCTGTCTCTTTTTATCTCCTCAATCTCTCACTTCTGTCCTCCTCCCTATACTCTGGAGTCAAGGATGGTCTAGGTACACACAGCCCCTTTAGAACACTGCATTCTTTCATCCACTTATTCTAAATAGTACATAAGCAAGATTATTTTGTGTTTGTTTTTTTTATCCTAGTATGTTAAATATCAGTTTAAAAGAACATATATTTGATGACACTTGGTGGCCATTCCTGGGAGATTACTTTCCTGAGGAAAATTAATTTGAAGAATGTAAAGATCTATCTAGAGCATCTTCAAATTCTTGTGCTATTCCATTATTTCCTACCTCAGTTTTTTTAAGGAAAAGAAATCAAACATTAGAACAAAGAAGCTTTTGACATCTATCAGGTCATGTAGAATAGTTGTTGGGAAAAAATTAGTTAAAAAAACATAAGATGCAGCTACCCACTGCCACATACTGGATTGCTTTTCATCGTTAAAATGTGTCATTGAGTTTTGTCTTTCTAGAATAGATGGCTAGACTATATATCACAAAAAGCAGTCTGTTCAATAAAAAAAGTTCATCATAGTTCAAATTAATCTAAATAGTTTTAAATAGTCCATCAAGGAGAGCAAAAAAGACAGATTACTTTTTTTTTATAAATTTTATTCAAATTTAAGAAAATGTTATGGTCATAGCTATATGGCACTTTGTATATATAATTAAACATTAATAAAGCATTCTAGGTTTGCTACTTGTCCACATAGCAGATGTCTTTTGTGCTTCTAGCAACTAGGTTATATATGACCTTTCAGAATATGTTCTAAGTACTATGGTCAATTCTCAATGCACACAAAGGCTTCCCTAGAAGACAGTTATTCTACAGTGCTGAATTCTTACTTCACATGAAAATAAATCTTGTGTAAAGTAAAACATGGTTGAAAATGGCAAGAAGAAACTTTCTACATAGGTATTTTGTAGTGCTTTATCCCAAATTACAAATAGTCATATTAAATGTTGTACATAATTTAAAAAATATCACCCAGTACTTAAACCCTTAATGCTTTATTACAAATCATAAACTGCTTCAAAACTACTTATGACTTATTACATCAATGGAACAATTTCAATTATATTCTATATTATGTCATAAAGAATGTATTGCCCTATGACTTACATGCAATGCCAGAGATAAAGAGAACATGAAATAAGAATTATGATTTAACCATAAGTCAAAAGCTTAATTTTGCTTGTGAATACTAGGGGTTTTTTTGTTAATTTTTCCATCTAACAGTTATCTTATGGCTTAGCTTAAATCACTCTATATTCGTGTAAATCTTAATATATTTAGTGTCAGTAAGTAAAAGTAATTACTAAACATATTTATTTTTGTAAAATCTAGTACTGTTGAACTTTAATCATATTTTACTATGAACTAAAAAGAATTTAAGGTTCATTTGTTCAGTTCAGTGATATGCATACAGAGAAGGCACTTTATAAATATATATGTAGTCTTTTTAAAATTAAAATTTCAAAATCTAATTATTAACTTGTATATATCTAAGGACAACACAATAAAAATTAAACTTCAGAAGTCACAAATTTTACCAGTTTATTAGTTTTTTTATTTTAATTTAGATGATATTTTTAATATACCTTAACATATGTATTGTGTGTATTGAAGGCATAAGTTCATTTCATGCACCAATATTTGATATGTTTCTATGGTTTAGCAATTCTTTAAAATCAAGATAAATGTGCTGGAGCAATAGCACAGGGTAGGGTGTTTGCCTTGCTTGCAGCAGACCCATGATGGACCTAGGTTCGATCCCAGGCATACCACATGGTCTTCTCGCCAGGAGCAATTTCTGAGTCAGGAGTAAACCCTGAACGTCACTGGGTGTGACCCAAAAACAAAACAAAACAAAAACTAAAAATAAAAATCAAGATAAAAACTTATTTTTTTTCAATGCATTTAAAGGTTGCATAACGACGGGGCCAGAGAGATAGCATGAAGGTAAGGCGTTTGCGTTTCATGCAGAAGGTCGGTGGTTCGAATCCCAACATCCCATATGGTCCCCGGTGCCTGCTAGGAGTGATTTTTGAGCATAGAGCCAGGAGTAACCCCTGAGCGCTGCCAGGTGTGACCCAAAAACAAAACAAAACAAAACAAAACAAAAAAGGTTGCATAGGGGCCGGAGAGATAACATGGAGGTAAGGCCTTTGCCTTTCATGCAGAAAGTCATCCGTTCAGATTCCGGAGTCCCATATGGTCCCCCGTGCTTGCCAGGAGCAAATTCTGAGCATGGAGCCAGGAATAACCCCTGAGCATTGCCGGGTGTGGCCCAAAAAACAAAAATAGAAAACAAACAAACAAAAAAGGTTGCATAACATTATTTTTGTCATATTTTTTTCCTAGATTGTTTTTCTCATAAATTTAACTAGATATACAAGCAGTAAAACTTTGAGATTCAGAGCAAATATTTTACTTATGCATAATTAGGTTGACTTACATTGGGATAAAACAGTATAAAGGCAAACAAAATTTAGTTGAAAGGGTAGGGAAAAAAGGCATATTTAATCTTGTAACCAATTATTACTCTAAGCATAAACTATAACCAGATACTCTGAAAAATTTTTGTCAAGAAAATATATTTTTGTGTAGATCCAAAAAACTTAATAAAATCATATTTTAAATACATTTAGATTCAATTAAACCTAAAGAGAGTTTTAAGAAAATCAATGAAGATAGATTTATTTCTATATTCTGTGTGACTGGTATTTACCTGCAGGCATTTGTGAAATAATTCTTAAATAACTGGCTACTTAAAATGTACAGAGTTGAACCTATACAGGGGCTACTTGATCTTAAGCTGACACAAACCAGATAGTCTCTTAATGTTACTCTAAGGAATTTTAAACTTACTCTGTTAGAGTTGAGGTTATTTGCCTTGGGGATGCCTAATGGAAGGGTTATTATAACACTGTCCACAAATAGGGACCTTAAGAGAAATCAGGCCATAGCCTTCCATTGACTGCTAATACATTGGATCATTGCCATGTCAGAGGAATCTCTCCTGGGCAAAAGGTCCTATTCTCTCCTTAATAATTTAATAAAGATACTTAACAAGAGCAGAAAACACCTATTGCAGTAATGACTGCTGCTCAATTTATAGGAACCTTTACAAAGTCATGTTAATTCTTGGCCTTCTTAGAATGCATGGTAACCTTTCATAAATCCACCTTTTCCATATGTCCTTGGAAATGACAGTTATAAAACTACAAATGATTTGTAATGCAAATGGATTGACAGAATTGAAGATTAGGGCTTGATGTACTAAAATGACTAAGATTATGGCCAACAGAAGGCAAAAAATTCAATAAATAGCTGCTAAGAAAGCTCAATATTAAATATCTTTACTAAATACTAGAGCAACAAAAATATGCTTATTTTATATCAAAAAATAGAAAGATTACTATTGAAATAAACAGAAATCTATTGACAATCAGCTAGAAGGAAATCACTAAACATTTTTTCCTCCAGGCAGTTTTTCCTCTAATGTTACTTTTTATATGTAAACATGTTAACTTAATTTTACTAATTATTAAAGAATATTTAATTAGTTTAACTTAACATATTCTTTATTCCTTAACTTCTTGACATGAATCAACTATATATGTTATCCAAATAGCATGTTGAAAGTGAATTGCAAATTCAAACTAATGAAAGGCGATGTTTACTATTGAGATAGCTTACACAAAAGGATAAATTGAGGTTATGAAAATCTTAATACATAGTAATGGATACTTTAAACAGCCATTTAGTGAAAGTGAAAGTCAAGAAATAAATTGAGAAAAACTAAAATTTTGACTGTAGCCTGGGATAAACAGTTAAATAATATTTAAAATGACTAAATACTGGACCAAAGCAATAGTTCAGAGTTTCCTTCACATATTTTGCACATAGCAGACCCTAGTTCAATTTAAAGATTCTATATATGGTTTCCCAGAACTATGGTCAGACATCACTCTTGAGCCTCACACATGTAGGATGTGTACCAAAAACAAAAGCTATTGTTTTTGCACAATTTTGAATATCCTATGTGATAGGTCACCTGCTCTATGACAATTTCAAATGCCCAAGGTACCATGTAAGATGCTTGGGATCTAGCCAGTGTCAGTCTTTCATATGTAAGGAAAACATGCTAGTCTTTTATCTGAGACATTCAAACACTTCCATATTATCAACATGATTTTTAGTTATCTTAAATACAGTTTTATCCCAATGCCTAACTTCGAGAAATTGGGAGAACCAAGATTGAAATTTAAATGTGGACCAGAGGTATCCCTGCATATATGGTTATTGAACTATAATTGAAAATAAAATGGGTTTGATGTCAAGATAAGTCTCACAGAAGTTTGTGACTTTATTAGACATCAACTGCATAAAATGAGTTTTAGAACCTTTTCTTTTGGGGGGGGGGGTCACAGCCAGCAGTGCTCAGGGGTTTCTCCTGGTTCTATGCTCAGAAATTGCTCCTGGAAGGCTGAGGAGACCATATGTGATGCCAGGATTCAAACAACCGACCTTCTGCATGCAAGACAAATAAATGCCTTACCTCCATGCTATCACTCCGGCCCGAGTCTTAGAAACTATAATGCTTTGTTAAGTGATTCATCAATTAATATATTGAGCAATGGTGATATGGTTTAATCTATTCTAATTAATATGCAGTATGTTGTCATAAAAGATTCTGTATAATACTTTTGTGCACAAAATCATTGCCTCAAAACAAGTCCTTCCACACTCTGATTGCAGTACAGAAGCTTTCTGAGTAACAAATTATTCTTTTTTTCTATTTTTTAATATAATACAGCCTGGCAGGCACAACGTTATGTGTAGACTGGGTTGAATCAAAACAGCATTCTTCTACTTTCTCTGTGTATAGGAAGTCAGGCTAACAAGAATCAGATTTTCTTGGACCCATAACAGAGGAAACAACTTCTGGCATAGTAATTCTTTGAACTGGAACCATGAGGGCAAGTACTAACATATTCTTCTATTGCATGAAATGCCTTATGCACAAAACAGTTTTTTGGCTGTTGAAATAGACTGAATTAGATTTGTGGTAGTAAAGTTTGAAGGCCATGTGAATATTTTTATTTATTTTGAAAGTTCGTAACTCGTCTGTCCAAATCAGAAGCTCCAATAATGGTTCCATATACTTTTCTTATGGAATGTATGGTTCTATATACTTTTCTTATAGAATGTATTTAAGACATCTGTTTATGAAGCTGTCTTATAATTATTTTCATTTGATCAGAAAAGGAAAGAAGCATGACAATTAAATGATAAACATTATTAATAATATAATAACACAAGGTTATATTGTAGGATTATAGGACTACTTTAAAGTATCATAGAATGGAATAATAAAATTTGGTATCAGAGTAATAGTACAACAGATAAGACCCTTGCCTTGAATGAAACCTACATTTGCTTGATTCCTGGCACCCAAGCCCTATTGTAAGTCCTAAGTACTGTGCTGTCTAAAAAGAAACAAAAAGGTTATCAATGATAAAGGTCAGAATGATAGTTTGGCAGATGTGAAACTTGACTTGTACACAACCAATTTCAGTCCTCAATTCCCAGAAACCCATATAGCCCCCCAAGCTCACCAGGAAGGATCCCTGAGTACAGAGCCAAGAGTAAGCCCTAAGCACTGACCGGTGAGTTTCAAACACCAAAAAAAAAAAAAAAAAAAAAAAAAAAAAAAAAAAAAAAAAAGAGAGAAAAGAAAGAAGCTAGGAATAACCTGAAGCAAGATAATTAATTTTTATAAAACTAACCTTTTCCAAAAAGGGGACAATTATAACAATCTCAAATAGCTGTTAAGTTTTCAAAAATATAGAGGGAAATATGCTTTGTGAACATCATTATGGTCATTGTTATGCAATATTATCTTATTTCAGATCAAATGAATTTTAGCACTGATTACATTGTATTCATTTTTATAAGAATATCCACATGTTCAATATACCTTACATATAATATGCGCAATAAATATAGAATGGTCACACATGGAGGATTCAAATACTAGATCTACAAAGATTAATATTCTCTTTCTCTTATAAACTAAAATACCGGTAGATAAAAATTTACAATGATGTACAATACATTGTACAACAACTTAAAACTATAATGCATAATATCAACAGTTTTATTTCTTTACTCATTGTGCTGTGCAAACATCTAAAGAATATGCAAGTACAGATTCAAGTTCACTCTGTGAAGTGCTATTTTAAATCCTGTGAATTTTGCTATATTAA
>PVKC010046967.1:0-11146 GCA_004027635.1 Crocidura indochinensis | reverse complement strand
GGGGCCCGGGAGATAGCATGGAGGTAGGGCGTTTGCCTTTCATGCAAAAGGTCATCGGTTCGAATCCCGGTGCCCCATATGGTCCCCCGTGCCTGCCAGGAGCAATTTCTGAGCGTGGAGCCAGGAGTGACCCCTGAGCGCTGCCGGGTGTGACCCAGAAACCAAAAAAAAAGATTCCTAATAATTTCAGGTAATGCCCTTTTTATTGTTAATGATGACCATTAATCAATGTTTGCCACCATCTTTCTTTGAAGATTTTACTAAATTGTGCTTCTTTTCTGTCCTATACCTGTCCAGGGATCATAGGCATTATTATTGTTAATTGAAATAAAACACCCTCTTAGTATATATCATTTTTCCTCTTCTTCACACATGCTTTTTCTTCTTAATATTTGATTTTTTGGAGGGTAGTATACCCAGCAGTGTCAGCATCCATTGATGTTCTGTTGGTGGGTGGAGGCTGCTTTGGCAATGCTCAGGGAAATCATGGGAAATATGGACTCCCTTGCCCTCCTGTATGCTAAACTAACTCTTTGAGCCATTTCCCTGACACCTCCATTATTCATAAAGGAAGCTTATAGCTAGTTCCATGCTTCTTTTTTTTTTTTTTTTTTTTTTTTTTTTTTTTTTTTTTTTTTTTTGGTTTTTGGTTTTTGGTTTTTGGGTCATACCCAGGAGTGCTTAGGGATTACTCTGGCAGGATTGAATGGGATCATATAGGAAGTCAAGGATTTAACTCGGGTCAGATACATGCAAGGCAGATGCCCTCCACACTGAGCTATTGCTCTAGCTCCCAAGCTTTCTTATTTTTTCTTTAATTCTGTTTTCCTTTAAAATTTGGGAGATGTCTCAAATACCTGGTTTCTGGGAGACTAGAGATATAAATCTTGCCTTCACTTCCCAGTTGAATCCCCAGCTCAGTTCTTGGCACCACATTGAGCTCAGAGCTCAGGAGTAGACCATGACTACTACTGGATGTGGTCCAATCCCTCCTCCCCTCGAGTTTCTGGGCCTAATGTAGTTAGATATAAGCACTACATGGGGTCGGAGGGATAGCATGGAGATAGGATGGTTGCCTTGCATGATGAAGGATGGTGGTTCGAATTCCCCAGCATCCCATCTGGTCCTCCATGGCTGCCAGGTACGATTTCTGAGCACAGAACCAGGAGTAACCCCTGAGCGCTGCCAGGTGTGACCCAAAAACCAAAAAAAAAAAAAAGCACTACCAGTTGTGATTTCCCCCTACCAACAAAAACAAAACAAATAACAAAAACATTGGCTCCACCTAATTTCTTATATAAGGATTCATATTTCAAACATTTTTGAACTAGAGAGATAGTACTCTTGCAATGGGCAAAGAGTGCATCTTACAAGTGGCTGACCTGGTTTGAGTCCCTGCCAGCACATCAAACCCACCAAGAGTGATCCCTGAGCACAGCAGGATGTGATCCAAACGACAGAGAAACAGACTTTCCCGTTCTTTTATTTTCTCTTTAATTATGTAGAGTTATAATTAAGATCTTCTTTCAAGCCTTTATTAACAATGGCCATGCCTCCTTTTTCAGGCATAGCCTAGTTTTTCACTGCTATCAGCAATCAACAGACACATTATCTACTGTCTGCATTGTATAAATATATTATTTTCCACTTGTCTTAGTTTACTCCTTCATTTTCCACAGCTCTCTGATGTGTCTAAGTAAGCTTACTTAACTATTCCTTATGCCCTTGCTTATATCCTGTTCCCATTTTCCACATTTATTTCACTTAGGATAATGATTTCATTTATATAGATTCATTTATATAGATAAACACAGAGTAAGACATTTCTGTATACTGGATATATAGATATGATATAGAGAGGGTAGAAAAGATTAGCTATGCTTTCGTGAAGTTTTCTGTGCAGTATTAAAATCTAGTACCCTATCTTTGAAAAAGCATTTGTCGGAAAACATGTAATAGCTAAAAATAGTCTTATGAATAGAAAGAAACAATACTTTAAAGTAACCTCCGAGTACTATAACTAGAACTACACACTTTAGACATCTGTATTCATACATTTACTTGTGATCACTTGGAAGATTTGGGTCCTTGTCGTTGGCCCTGGAGTATGGAAATACTTTCTAGTTTTTTTACATGGGTTTGCCAGCCCAGTTTCAACCTTACGACGTTTTAACACCAATCCCTTCACTTGTTTCCACTACCAATGCCCCCAGTTTCCCTCCTGCCCCCCAGCCTGCCTCTATTATTCTATTTTCTCCCCTATTTTATAGTTTTTAATCAAGTTGTATATAAAAATAACTTTATTCTTGCATTTTTTCAATAGTTTCTTCCTGATATTTGCCCTTTTCCTTTCCTGTGTGGTGAGATTTGGCTTTGCATTCGAGGATCTTTTTTGTGATCTTTCTCTAGGGATAACCACCATGTGGAATAAATGCCCACCTGGACAATTGGGCATTTGTTTCTTCCTGCTGGACTCCTTCAGTGTAGATGACATATTTCTTCCTGTAAACCTGAGCTGTTTTACCAATTTGCTGATCTTTGTAGAGGCCTCTTACAAGCTGACCCTCATCATCCTTCTAGCTGGGCATGGATCACACATTGTACTTTTGTTCTTAGCTCTTTGGAAAGAAAAGTAGACATAATTTTCCTATAAATGTGGGAGGTACATTGAAATTCCTTTTATAGTCCTTGATCCACTTGGAGTTACAAAAGTATTGATTTTCATTTTGGCTGTTACTACTTCAGTGATGTCTGCAGAAGGGAAGAGCTCAGACATATTTTTTTTCTTCTTTTTTTCTTTTCTTCCTTTTAGGCACTATTGTTTATCATACTATTACTGATAGGGTATCGTGCATATCACCTTCCCTCCTTTCAGCACTCAGTTCTTGTCGAGAATGACTACTTCACTCTGTCATGGTCACAGTTGTCTCTTCCCTGCCTCTGTCAGTGACAGACTTACTACTTAGGACCAATTCTGCTCTTTATTTCTATAACTAATGTCCAAAGCAGCATGTTTCCCTTTTTTTTTTCTTCTTTATAACCTGCTTATGAGTGACTGTTTGACTCATTTCACTCAGCATGATGTTTTCCAGATTCACCTATGTATCTGCAAATTCCATGACTTCAGTTTTTCTTATAGACCAGTAGTATTCCATTGTGTATATGTATCATAGCTTCTTTATCCAGTCTCCTAGGTCTTGGGCACATGGATTATTTCTAGAATTTAGTCTGGTGATCTCTTGAACTTCTGACCTTTGGTTCTTTACATTCCCTTTTGAATTCAGATAAACTATAATTGGAACACAGATTAGACCCTAACTTTAAAATGTTGTTCACTGAGTTCTGAACATTCCATTTATCTGGCTTTTTTGTTATTTGTGTTCTACAATGAACATAAAATATTTTATTGAAAGTGATTAGATCTGGGCCATGAGCTGTAACTCAGCAGCAAAATGCTTGAGACTGAAGTTTGATCTCCTTCTGTACAGAGGAACTTAAAGTAATTAAAATAGGTCTGGCCCTTTTGTATCCATTTTTGAGCTGTCTTCTGATAGACCAGCCAGATAGCTCCTTAGATTAAAAAATTGAGGGAGAGTGGGTAACATATCTAGCCATGCTCAACTCAGCACCTGTGCTATATCACTTTGAGTCCTTTGAGCTATAACCTCTCATGAAACCTTTAGCAATAGACGTATTTATGTCTTCTATGTTAAGTTAGTATCTCTGTGCTAAGTTGTATTTAAGTTTTCTGAGTTCTGTGTTGATGACAGAATTTTTTATATGCTACTAATTTTTTTTTTCTTTTGGTGGTATTTAGTAGCTACTACAGCATGGTGCTTAGGTGCTATTGAATTAAATCTGGGACTCTTGAATTTACTCCGACCCACAGATTTATTTCCCTGGAAGTTAAACTTTTTAAATGTATCTCGTATGTTTTTCTTATTGATTTTTTTCTGCTTTCTATATTCAATTTAAAAGTATGGGAGATGGGGCTGGAGAGATAGCACAGCCAAAGGGCATTTACCTTAAATGCGGCTGACTCCCAACAGATCCGGGTTTAATTCCTGGCATCCCATATGATCCCCTGAGCCTGCCAGGAGCAATTTATGAGCGCAGAGCCAGGGAATAACCCGTCAGTGCCTCTGGGTGTGGCCCAAAAAACAAACAAACAAACAAACAAAAAGTTGGGGGGGGGCTGGAGTGGTCATATGATGGATAGGGCACTTGGATTATACACATTTAACCTAGGGTTGATCACCAGTATCCCATTTAGTCTCTGAGCACTGCCAGAAGTAATTTCTGAGTACAGAGCCAGGAGTAACTCCTGACCATCATCTTATGGCCCCTGAGATAAAAATTAAAAAAAAAAAAAAGAATTGTACAGAATTTTTACATATCTAGAACTTGTAGAGTGAAGAATTAAATAATTAATGATGGTGCTGGATGGTGGATGGATGGAGATAGATGGAGGCCTTTATTCTTAGGCCCCAACCACGTGGCTTCATCCCCCATTAACAGTTGGGTCTGGGGTCCGGGAAGCAACAGGTATTGAACTCACTCACAGGCAGGCTTCAGGAAGCATCAACTTTATTCATGCCCTATCCACCACACGTGTGGTAAATTTCAACCATTTAAGCATGCTATCCCTAGCTTGCCCTGCGTCTTAACTTGTCCGGCCATGTGTTTTCCTCCCACCTCTCCATGCTGGCAGAAAGGGCAAAAGGGGGAACCGGAGAGATAGCATGGAGTTAAGGCTCTTGCCTTTCATGCAAGAAGGAGGTTTGTTCGAATCCCGGCTGTTCCATATGGTCCCCCGTGCCTGCCAAGAGCGATTTCTGAGCATAGAGCCAGTAGTAACCCCTGAGCACTGCTGGGTGTGACCCCTCCAAATCAAAATAAAACAAAACAAAACAAACAAAAAGAAAGGGCAAAAAGACCTAATCCTCTTTGGTCAAAGCCTTATGTACCCTTTCCAAGACCCCTCCCAGGAAATGGGCGGGGTCTTGCAGATAAGGTTACAGGTCATATCTGCCTAAGACTCTCCCATAAATGGGTGGGTCTTCAGGTAGTTAATTACCTGTACCCTGGAGTGGAGTTACAGTAGAGAATCCATATTTTTAAATAAAACTAATATTTTAAAAATGCCGAAGATGTTTTAATATAGCATGTAACTATAATAAGAAGAAATGTTAAATATTTTTCATATTTATTTTTATATAATAATTTATTCATAGCAAGCATTTTAAAGGTCATGCTTTGAAACACCTGTTAACAGAAACAGTAATTAAGTCTCTAGTTTGGTTTTCAGTATTCTTTTTGCATAATAAAACTGATGGTGAGCCGGAATGATAGATAGCACTGTGGTAAGGCGTTTGCCTTGCATGCTACCAACACAAAATAGACCCTGGTTTGAAACCTGGCATCCCCTATGGTCCCCTGAGCCTGCCAGGAATGACTTTTGAGTGCAGAGTCCTGAGCACCACTGGGTGTTTCCCCCCATCCCCCAATAACCCAAAAGATAAAAATAAAATTGATGGTACTTGAAAAAACTTATCTAGCAAGTTGTAAAATTTATTAAAAAGTCTGATTTTGACTGAATTTGTACACTGAATTCAGAGTTACATTATTGGGTTTCAGCATCCTATAAAGTATGCCATACACATTATCACTTTTTTCTGTCTTCATCCAGGGTTACAGGGGAAGTGAAGCACAATCTCACCAACACTGTGGTGTGCAGAGTACAAGGGGAATGGAATAGTGTTCTTGAGTTTACTTACAGCAGTGGAGAGACCAAGTACGTGGACTTGACTAAATTGGCAGTGACCAAAAAAAGAGTAAGACCTCTCGAGAAGCAGGATCCATTTGAGTCCAGGTATGTTATCTTCATATTAATTCAGGAAAGATGCTGAAGCTCTTTAGAGTCTGCTGTCTTTTCCCTGACTTGCAACTTGGGTCATAGGATATTCTTTATTAAAAGCAAAACGGGGCCGGAGAGATAGCACAGAGATGAGGTATTTGCCTTGCATGCTTCCGACCTGGGAGGGACTCGAGTTGATTCCTGGTTGTGCATCCAGGGACCATTCCTGGCAGACTAGGGACCATATGAGGTGATAGGGATAGAACCCAGGTATGTTGCTTGCAAGGCAAGTTCCCTACCCACTGTGCTATCGCTCTGACTTAGTCTTAATTTTAAAAGAAATACTTTTAGGGAGCCGGGAGGTGGCGCAGAAGGTAAGGTGCCTGCTGCCTTGCCTGCGCTAGCCGAGGACGGACCACGGTTCGATCCCCCGGTTCCCATATGGTCCCCCGTGCCTGCCAGGAGTGACTTCTGAGTGCATAGCCAGGAGTAACCCCTGAGCGTCACTGGGTGTGGCCCAAAAACCAAAAACCAAAAAAAAAAAAAAAAAAAGAAATACTTTTATCCACAGCATCCTGGAAAAAAACATCAGTGGCATATTTGGTTTTGGGTGATATTTTTTTAAATTCATAACCATGAAATTTATAGATCTTGTGTAGGAAATAAATTATTTTATTTTATTGTTAGTTTTAAGGATGCCATGTTTTTTTTTTAAAGAATAATTATTTTCTGATTTCAGACGATTATGGAAAAATGTGACAGACTCTCTGAGGGAATCTGAAATTGATAAGGCCACAGAGCATAAGCGTACCCTGGAAGAACGCCAGAGGATGGAAGAAAGACATCGGATGGAAACAGGCACACCCTGGAAAACAAAGTATTTTATTAAAGAGGTATGACGTACATAACTCCACACTAAAACACGTTATCCTCTTAGTGAGAATCCTTGCTTACTAAGGACTTCATTAAACTTTCACTTTTCACTTGTAGAAGTCTGCTATTGTAATAGGCACCTTTAAGTTTAGATTGTTAAAGTGTACGTCCCATGATTTACTTTGGCTTAGATTTTTAGTTCTGTCCTTATTTTTTCCCCACCAATTTGAGACCACTTGACCCCAGGCTCCCAGCCTTTCTTTATTCCTTTCTTTTTAGTAAAAAACAGTTTTAGTAGAAAACTGCAGGAATATGAGGTAAAACAAAGTAATCCATGCTCCAAGGTTCTGTAAAAAAGGAGGGAACAACTATTTAAAAGATAAGAAATTAAAAATAAAAGGAAAAAGGTGTGTGTGTGGGGCAGGGCTTTTTTGCTTGTTTTGGTTTGTTTTTGTTGTTGTTGTTTTTGCATAGGCCCAGCAAAATATGGGGGAGATAGAAAGGAAAAAAACCTTTGGTCTAAAAACAGGGAAGACCCTACCCATAAAGCCTCCTGGCATAAGACCAACTATAGGCTCCAGGCATACTAAATTATCTAACCTCAAAGTCTGTCTTTGTGGTCCTAGTAAAAGTTCTTCACAATGGGGGCTGGAGAGATAGCACAGCCATAAGGCTTTTCCCTTAGACCAGAAGGATAGTTGTTCGAAAATCTGCATTCCATATGGTTCCCCGAACCTGCCAGGAGCAATTTCTGAGTATAGAGTCTGGAGTAACTCCTGAGCACTGCCAAGTGTGACCCAAAAACCAAACAAAAAAAAAAAAGCTCTTCACAATCACGGTTGTTGCAGTCAGGTTTCTGGTTGTCCCCTCTTAAGTAGAGGTTTAAATTCCATTTCAATATTGCTTCTTGTTATTGCTTCTCATTCTGAAGCTGTTAGAAGAATGGTTCTTTGACTTATTTTCTCATTATTACAGGGAGATGGCTGGATTTACCATAAGCCCCTTTGGAAAATCATTCCGACCTCACAAACTGCAGAGTGACACATGATAGCTAAACCAAAGGAGGTTCTTCTTCTGTTTACCATCAACCCTTCCAGAATGGAGTCATTGCACTGAGCGACCTGCTTCCTGATGGCACAGACTGAAATTAGGTAAACATGAATGTACCTTTTAGACCTCCGTAGGACTATCGCAGACCAAAGTGTTGGAAGAAGCACGATGGACCTCTCACATCACTGTTCATGTGATGTGAGCAATATCATCTTGAAACCTTTTACCTGAATTATTAGGTGATTAATCTTTTTTCCATTCCTATTCCTAAAGCTAACTCAAGCCCCCTATTTTTGCTTGGGGGCAATCAATATATACAGCAGTGAGAGCTCAGTGATTTTGATTTCTTTATAGTGAGAAGTGAAGTCTCTTTCTGAGTTTGTGCTTTGCTTTCTGTCAGTAATTGAAGTATTCACTACTCTTATAAACAAACCATGAAGAGAAGAAAGATGACCTAGAAGTGGATTCATCCATTGTGCCTGAAATCAGTGTTAAAAAAATCAACCTAGTGGTAGTAACAAGGCATTCTGTTCTTTCCAAAAAGACTGCGTCCACATGCCTGAGGAACTTGTTCATTTTCCACCTCTGGAACTCTCTTTTAGAAAATATATTTATAAATTGATTAGAATTGTAACCATGAAGAATTTTTTTCTTCTGAGAATTTTAATATACTTGAAAAAACATTGACTTGAAAAGTTTCAGAACAATTTTCAATAGTTTGGTTTATTAAACATTATACTCAAAAGACACTTTTAAAAATGTGTTCATGTCAATATGAGATCTGAACATTTCTGAAGAACCGAGGCATTAAAGAACATAGTAAATATGAAAAGATCAAACTGTTACCATTTTCTTCTTACCTTGTTTTTTCATTTATAGGTTGATATCCAGTATTATGTACTATCCCTTTGGATAAGTATGCTTTGTCTTACCTATGGTTGTTCAGAATTTACAACAGCTATTCATACTTGTCAGTAATTCAAAAGTTATATATGTGACGATCACATGTAAGGAAGGTGTGAAGATCGTGTGTATGTGAGGGACACTTGGTGTATTTGTGGGTATTTTTTCCTCCCAAGGAAACTCAAATGCTGAATAAAGTATGTAATAAAAAACTATCAGGATCTAAAAGATATCAGGAAGTTGCTTTCAGGTACAATTATTTTTTAAATATAAGTATTTTACTGAGGTTGAATTACTGGCAATGAAAAGAATAGTGCTAATTGTAGCTTTCATCATTCATTCAAGTATTTATTGAGCACCTACTGGTGGTGCTCGGCACTTGTTACTGCAAGCTACCTTAATTTTTCAAGCGTGGTGCCTTACTCTCTTCCTTCTGATGTGGTCTTCCAATCAGTGTGTAACATATCCTGTTATTCATCAGCCATTGTAGGTGGCTGCATCTGCTCCATCATCATAAGAAGTTTAAGCTTTGCATTCTGATAAATTGTGTTCTATTGAAGGAGTTAAGAGGATGAAAAGAGAAAAACGATGTTGTCAACAAATTGTAAACTAAAAGAAAATAATTGGTTTATGTACAACCTTTCAATAATTCCTCGTTCATTTTTGCTGTGAAAATGCACTGAAAAATCTCAAAATGAATTATAGTTTATGTGTTGGGAAGATTGAAAAATAATAAAACTTAAAGAGCAATGATGTCTTTGTCTGTTTGTATGAGTAGGAAGAAATTAAAGTTTGTATTCTAATAATTTCATATTTCATGGAATTGTTGAGAGGGACATTGATATTCTCTCTAAGTTCCTTTTGGGGGGTTGGGGAAGTGGATGTCAAAATCAGTGGAGCTGGAGATTAAGCCTGAGACTCCTGCCTGTGAAGCATGTACCCCTCCCTGACTTTGAGCCATTTCCTTACTACTCCTTTTTTTAAGTTCTTATTTTCCTGACCAGGGAGATAGTGCAAGGGACTACATTTATTTTTCTTAAAACCCATAGATGAGGGGTCGGATAGATAGCATGGAGTTAGGGCATTTGCCTTGCATAAAGAAGGACGGTGGTGCGAATCTTGGCACCCCATATGATCCCCCGAGCCTTCCAGGAGCGATTTCTGAGCATAGACCCAGGAGAAACCCCTGAGTACTGCCAGGTGTGACTCAGAAACAGAAACAAAAAAAAAAAAAATGGATTTTTACAGGCTAATACAATACAAAAATGCGTTCCTCACACTTATATTCATTGCAGCATTATTTACAATAGCCAGAATCTGGAAACAACCAAGATGTCCTTCAACAGATGAATGGGTAAACAAACAGTGGTACATATACAAATGGAATATTATGCAGTCATCAGGAGAGATGAAGTCATGAAATTTTTATATATGTGGATGGACATGGAAACTATTATGCTCAGTCAAATAAGTCAGAGGGAGAGAGATAGAGAACAGTCTCATTCATCTATCGGTTTTAAGAGCAATAAAAGACATTATTGTAATAATGCCCAAAGACAATAGAGATGAGGGCTGGAAGGACTGGCTTATGATGTGAAGCTCACCACAAAGAGAGGTGAGTGCAGTTAGACAAATAACTACACTGACAACTGTGTTGATAATGGGTTTTTGTTTGTTTGTTTTTTGTTTTTTTTTTGGTTTTTGGTTTTTGGGGTCACACCTGGCAGCACTCAGGGGTTACTCCTGGCTCTATGCTCAGAAATTGCTTTTGGCAGGTGTAGGGGACCCTATGGGATACTGGAATTTGAACCACCACCCTTCTGCGTGCAAGGCAAAAGTCCTACCTCCATGTTATCACTTCGGACCCTATGCTGATAATGTTAATGAGTCAGAGAAGTAGAATGCCTGTCTCAAATACAGGCGGGTGGGGTGGAGGGGAGAGTGAGATTGGGGATATTGGTGATGGGAATGTTGCACTGCTGAAGGCGGGGGTGTTCTTTTTATGACTGAAACGCTTATTATAATTATGTTTGTAATCAAGGTGCTTAAATAAAGATAAAAAAAATATTGGGTCTCTTACAGGATTCCAAAGTCTTGGGACCAGAAAGCTAGTACAGCAGGTAGAGTGCTTGACTGGCATGTGGTCAATCCAGTTTCAGTCCCTGGTGCCCAGAGGCTACCAGGACTAATTCCTGAGTGCAGATCCTGGAGTAACATCTGAGCACTGCTGGATGTGGCCCCCAAACAGAAACCAATAAGTCTTACTGGCCAGACAAGTGTGTAATTAAAAGATGAGGAAGGGGGCCCAGGAGATAGCATGGAGGTAAGGCGTTTGCCTTTCATGCAAAAGGTCATCGGTTCGAATCCCGGTGCCCCATATGGTCCCCCGTGCCTGCCAGGAGCAATTTCTGAGCATGGAGCCAGGAGTAACCCCTGAGCACTGCCGGGTGTGACCCAAAAACC
>PVKC010046966.1:0-11140 GCA_004027635.1 Crocidura indochinensis | reverse complement strand
GGGAACCATATGGGACACCGGGATTCGAACCAACTACCTTTGGTCCTGGATCGGCCGATTGCAAGGCAAACGCCGCTGTGCTATCTCTCCGGGCCCCTTTTGTTTTTATTTGTTCGGGACCACTCCTAGTGGTGCTCAGGGCTTACTCCTGGCTCTGTGCTCCAGGGAATCACTCCTGATAGTACTCAAAGGGTGCTAGGGATCAAGCCTAGGTGGGCCACATGAAAGGCAAGCACCCTCCCCACTGTACTATTGCTCCACCCCCACTTTGTGTGTGTGTCTGTGTGTATATTGTTGTCATTGTTTTTTCATTTAGGTGAAATTTATTTAGTTAGTTTACAAACAGAGTTGTTTATGATTGAGTTTTATTCATACAGTGATACAGTGTCAAACACCCTTCACCAGTGCACATTTCCTGCCACCAATGTCCTCAGTTTCCCTCTGCTATCCTCCCTGCCCTCCCCCATGCCTGCCTCGGGCAGGGGTAGATATATTTCTTCTGTCTCTGTCTCAGTCTCACTTTCTCTCTCTCTCTCCTTTTTTTTTTTCCCTTAGGCACTAGTTTGCACTATTGTTATTGAAGTGTATCCTGCATATCACTTTTCCTCCTTTCAGCACCCAGTTCTTTCTCCAAAGTGATCATTCCCAGCTCTCTTTGTCATAAGATTCCCTTCTCTGGGGCCGGAGAGATGGCATGGAGGTAAGGCATTTGCCTTGCATGCAGAAGGACGGGGTTTGAATCCCAGTATCCCATATGGTCCCCTGAGCCTGCCAGAAGCAGGCTTCTGATTTCTGAGTGTAGAGTCAGGAGTAAACCCTGAGTGCTGCCGGGTGTGACCCAAAAAAAAAAATAATAATAATAATAATAATAATTAAGCTTCCCTTCTCTGCCCTAACTGTATTCCCTGGCTCTTTGTCGCTTCTTAAAATGAGCTGGATCTCCTAAACCATATCTCTATTGCCTTCGGGTATTCTTACCAGACTGTCTTATTTTTATATCTCATAAATCAGTGTGATCATTCTATGTCTATTCTTCTCCCTCTGACTCATTTCACTCAGCATAATACTCTCCATGTATAAGCAAATTTCATTACTTCATTTTTTCCTAACAGCTGTGTTGTATTCCATTGTGTAATGGACTACTGTAAAATCACTCCACATGCTATATCTCCAAGCCCAGGTGAACAAGTCTGAATGAGGATCAAGCATGAAACAATCCCAACCAAGTTGAGGGTGAAACACTTGTAGTCTGGCAGTCTTCTACTTCACATGGAGAGCAGGCTTCCTGCCAAAACTGTCATTTTTTCTGAATACAGAGTCTACCCCTGTGGGGCAGTAAGGACAGATAGCTCTGGCTACCCTGAGCCAGTCCCATTCAGGTATACAAGTAAGACAATCTCTGTTTTGGGGTAAAACAAGTTGCAAACAAACATATAAAGGAACCAGAGATGATCTTTGTTTTAGGTAAAATAAGATGTAATCTAACAGACCACAATTTCTTTTTTTTTTTGTTTGTTTGTTTGTTTTGTTTTGTTTTTTGGGTCACACCCGGCAGTGCTCAGGGGTTACTCCTGGCTCCATGCTCAGAAATTGCTCCTGGCAGGCATGAGGGACCATATGGGGCACCGGGATTCAAACTGATGACCTTTTGCATGAAAGGCAAACGCCTTACCTCCATGCTATCTCCCGGGCCCCATAACAGACCACAATTTCTTTATCCACTCGTTTGTTCTTAAACATATGAGTTGTTTCCGGATTCTGGCCATTGTTAACAATGTTTCGATGACTATAGGAGGACATAGGGCTTTTCTGCACTATACTTGGGGGCTATTAGGGTATATCCCCAGAAGTGGCATTGCTGGGTTATATGGAAACTTAATTTCTAGTTGGTTTTTTTTTTGGGGGGGGGGGACACCAGCTGATGTTCAGAGATTACTCCTGGCTATGGGTTCAGAAATTGCTCCTGGTTTTGGGGACCATGTGAGATGCCGGGGGATTGAACCGAGGTCCATCCTTGGTCAGCTGCATGCAGGGCAAATGGCCTACCACTGCACTATTCCTCTGGCCCCAATTTCTACTTTTCTTAAGGAATATCCATATTGTTTTCCAGAAAAGCTAGACCAGTTGTCATTCCCACCAGCAGTGAAAGAGAGTCCCTTTCACTCTGTATCCAAGCCAGCACTGGTTGTTCTTGTCCTTTGTGATGTGTGCCAGTCTCTGAGGTGTGAGATGGGATCTCATTGTTGTAGGTGAAATTCAAACACAGCTCTACCCTACCAACAGCCACGTCCTTCAAGGCAGATCCTTCAAGAGCAGGGAGGGGAGACTCTAGGGATGCTTGTAGGACATAGAGCCTATGGTCAGTGGGTGATCGATTAGTGAGTGACCAGTGGGTGATCAGTGGGTATCAGTAACTGGCCAGTGAGTGAGCAGTGACCATCCCATCAGGAGGTTTCCAGACCAGACTGTGAGGGGAACCAAGCTAGGGTCTCAAGCTCCTGCAGAAAACAGCAGCAGAGACCACATCTCAATATGGTTCCAGAATCAGCCTCCCCTCTCCGAGGTGGATGGCAAAGGAGATCAGTTTTCCCGGATGGGAGCAGCTGCAGGTCACTGGGACTGCAGGGTGGGGCTGAGAATCCAGTGGGCCTGAACTGAACCCAGGGACCTGCTACAGGACTATCTGCCCCTAGCAGTGGCTGTCATAGGTGCCCCCCTCACAGAATGTGCTTAGATCTTAGACCTGAAGCCAGAAAACGTCCGATGAGGTTTCACTTGCACCCATGAGCACCCATGAAGGGGCTGAGGCATCTCCCGACAGACCCCCTACCCAGGGCTAATGCAGGAAAGGACTGGCAGGGGGTACAGTGAGCTCACGCAGAGCCGCCCCAGGCGTGTGAACCAGTATGACGCAAGGGCTCAGCGCCCTGCAGCACATTTGGGAGTGAGAAAAGCAAATCGCCAGGAACACATTCAGCGCCGTTCCATTAACATAACATTCAAACGCAGGCAAGTCAAAACAAGATATTTATAGGAAAACAGGCTCGTGCCAGAGGCAGCAAGGAAAACAAGAGCAAGGGGGACTCTGGAGGTAGGCTGGGTGGCGTGAGGGACTGGGAGACCCCCCAGAGTGGACAGCATGACTGGAGGGGGTGGGACTGCGAGAGACCCTGCCCAGCACCACTGAGACCCTGCCTCTGAGTCTGCCTTTAGGTTGCAGGTGGCCCTGCAGGGCATCCTCTGATCTGGGGCATCCTTCTCCCTGGGGCAGGAGATCTCAAGTCCTGGACCGATTCCCTTGGTTTGCAAGGGGCACCTTGGCAAAGCCCGAGGCAGACCTGTCCCTTCTATCCTGGTCTTCCAGTCCAGGGGCATCCTTCACCTGCCCCAGAGAGAGGATGCAGGAAGGGCCCTGTGATTATGGAGCAAGATGAGGGTCCCCACCAGCTGTGCAAAGAATGGACATAGAAGAGAGCGGGCTGGCCACACACCCCCATCTCCCATAGGCCGAAAGTGTCAGGCCACCCCCAGCAGCCAATGGGGGTGCTGGGTCCTTGCACATAGGCATATGTGTTCACTATGCCATAGCATACAGTCACTCATGCATACATTCTCTTATACACTCACACAAGCACGTATAGTTACACTCACATGCACTCATACACATTCCTGCAGACTCACACACTCACACAAGCCACAAGTGCACAAAATTACCCTCCCTGTGCCCGAGGTGATTTGCCCCTATGGAATAGGGCCCCAGACTCTCCACTCTGCATCCCATGAGGCTTATGGGGATGAAGCTTGGGGGCCAAGGGGAGCTAGGCAGGAAACTTATCCACTTAGGAGCAGGCAGATCCCCCCAATCCACCAGCAAAGAGGCCTGAATCCCAGTCTGGTAGGCCCCAGTGTCCCCAGAGGCCCTCGGTATTCACCTCAAAAGCAGTCATAAGAGTAGTACCAGGAACATTTTAAGCCAAAATTCACACAAAACTAACTGGAAGGTGCCAAGAGGAAGATGTTTCTATGAAGATTGTGGGTGGCCATGCTCAGCCAGCTTTGGGGGAACCTGAGGTAAGAGGAAACCTATAAAGCTGGTGGAGGGGCAGGAGGGGCAGCCCCTCTCCCCGAGACCCCCATCTAGACCTTAGTGTTAGGCCCAGCTCGGGACCCCCAGAACCTGCTCACCCCAATCCCAGCCTTGTGATCCACCAATGCTCATCAAATCGGATGTTGCACAGGAGTGGGTTTGGGGGTCTCCCAAAGCCCCAAATGCCTTCCAGGGACCACACCACTTCAGGCCCATGGGTTCGGCCCAGCTCTGCCCTCTGTCCCAAGGGAAGGCCAGGCCCCCCATATTCTGAGTTGGGAGGTATTGGGGCGGGTTTCCTGGAGTCTCCCCAGCCGTGTGGTCTGTCAGTTCAGATGCTAATATAAATTTGCTCAGCTGTGACAGACGCAGGCTCGCACCGGCAGCTAGAGGAAGAGGCGCCCGGCCCCTCAATTTCTTGCTGATAAAGCTAAATGCTCTGGGGGTGTCTGAGACTCCAGCGGGCTCTGCAGCAGAGGGAAGGGGGCTGGGGATGCAGAAAAGTTCAGTGTGACCTTGGTGGAGGCCTAAGCTTGAGGGTGAGACCTTAGATCCTGTTGTGACCTTGGGTCTGGTGTGACCTTGGATGTGACCTTGGGGCAATACCCAAGGCAGCTGCCCTGTGGGGGTGATGGGAAGAAATAGAAGGGAAAGGGGCCTGAAATGCTGTGACCACCGTGGGAATGGGCTGTAAGGTGTAAGGGGACACAGGTAAGCAAAAAAGGTCCCAAAAAAGAACCTGAGAGCCACCAGTCCCCAGGAAGTAGAACCAGGTACCCAGCATTAGAGTTTGAAGGTTGGGATTTTTTTGGCTTTTGTTTTTTGTTTTTGGGCCACACATGGCAGTGCTAGAGCGTTAGATGAGAAATCGCTCCTGGTAGACTCAGGGAACCATATGGGATGCCCGGATTTGAACCACCATCCTTTTGCATGCAAGGCAAACATCCCACCTCCATGCTATCTCTCTGACCCAAGAGATTGAGATTTTTTAGGAATTACCCCTGATTTTGAACCCAGGGATCATTTCTGGCAGTGCTCAGGCCACTATATGGGCAGCCAGGGACTTAATCCAGGTATTCTATGTGTGAGTCAAACACCTCTCCTCTGTGGTATGGCCCCAGATCTCCAGCATCAGAGTTTGGTTTGGAGGTCTTTTGGGGGGGATCACATCCTGCAGTGCTCAGGGCTAACTTCTGACTGCACTCAGGGATCACTCCTGGCAGAGCATAGAGGACTATATATGGGTCCCCGTGGATCAAACCCAGGACAGCTATATACTCTGTTCAAACATCCTCCTTGCTGCATTATCACTCCCGTCCCCTAGTATTAGAGTTTAGAAGGGAAAATGGGCTCTTATCAGAGACTGGGTGTTCTGCAGCGCACCCCTCAGCACCTATATGATTCTGGAACCCTAGGATCCCTAGGAGACCCTGGGAGTCTCATAGGACCTGTGAGATTTTGGGGGTTTCTAGAACCCCCAGACCTGACCATGGGATACTCTCACCTGCTTTTCAAAGTCCCTTGCCCAATCTGTCACCTGAAAACAGAGCAGGAGGCCCACTCCTTCTGGGTCATTGGCACTCTCCCCTCTGCACCTCAGGGCCTGGCCCCTCAGTGCAGGTCTCCACAAAGTCCCCAGGACAGGAGAAATGAAGACAGTGTAGATGCTCCTGTGGCACTGGACATGAGACCTGCAACGCCAAGAAACACACTCCCCACAAGGCCACACGGGTGCAGGGCACATGCCACTCCACATACACATGGCAGTGCAGGGGTTGGCCTTGGGCTTCACCTCCAGACACTACCCTTCAGGGGCCAGAGCCATGCCACACATCCTCCCAACAGGCAAATGGGTCCTGGGCCCAAAAAGTGAGCGGCTCAGAGGAGCTGATTTGTGACTTCGAAGAGCTTCGAGCAAAGTCCAGTTAGAGAGTGTCAACACACACTTGTATCTCCTTCACTGTTTCCAGAACATTCTATCTGCTCCCCGGTCGACCTCCTCCATCCTAGTCAAATCCTCCATCCTCTTGTACCCTGTCTGTGCTTGCCGTCTGGGAACACAGCTCAGCACAAAGGTAGGACTGCAAACTTCTACAACTGCTACCAACATGGAGAGATTGAAAAGGGGAGGGTGCTGGCCTTGTACACAGCTGACCTGGGTTCCATTCTTGAAACCACCCAGGGTCCCCCCGAGCTCCACCAGGAGAAATTCCTGAGCACAGAACCCAGGATGATGCCTTCAGCACAGCTGAATTGTGGTCCCCAAAATAGAAAGCATAAGTGAGTGAATGAAATGGCCACATTGAGAGGAGTTTTGTAGCCACTGAAACCAGAAATATAAAAAGATACTTTCATTGGGCTGGAGGGATATCATGGAGGTAGGGTGTTTGCCTTGCATGCAGGACAGTGGTTTGAATTCCAGCATCCCATATGGTCCCTGAGCCTGCCAGGAGCGATTTCTGAGTGGAGAGCCAGGAGTAACCCTTGAGCACTGCCAGATGTGACCCAATAACAAAAACAAACAAACAAACAAAATGTGCTTCCATGATTCATAGACTGCAAATCGCAAACCTGACAAAGAGCCTGTATGCCCCAGAACCTCCAACTTCCACCTTCTACACTCTGAGGGAGCCCCTACCCTTGGCTTGGCGAGCACTTGGGGCTTCTGCTGGCATTTCCTGTTTGTGAGAGGCAAATCCAATATTTAGATGGTGGAAACTGAGCGTTCCAGGCCCAACCCAGCCACAGCTGCGCTGCCCCCAAACAGGAAGGCAGGAAGACAGGACATTAAAATAAAATAAACGCCAGATAAATGCAGGCGCCTTTGCTTTAAAAATTCATAGGGACTCGCCTCCAGAACCATTTGTTTCGCCTTAACCAGGGAGCGTCACCCACTGTCCTCAAGTTCCGGGTGATGTTGGGGCCCATACAAGCTCTCCAGGGCCACTGCAGGCAGCAAGGGCAGAACCCTGGGCTCTGACACAAGCTGAGGCACTCCAGCTTCAGTTTCCCCCTGTCTCCTCACTGCCTGTCCCTGGAGGAGGGACCTGGGGGGGAACCCCCTGATTATGCTTGGGGCTCTTCAGGGCCAGACACAAGACGTCATGGGAGCCCAGCCAGGAATGAGTCAATGAACAGTGAGAGTTGGGGATACACACCTTTAGAGCACTGAGGCCAAGCAACAGGAAGGGTGGACAGTGGAACAGCCGCTGGGAGTGACCTTTGTGGGTGGGTGGGGGACACAGCTGGGGGTTATTACCCTATAGTAGCTCTCCAAGTCTATGTGTCTGGAAGGGACACAGAGGAAGATTTCTAGAAATCTGATTGTGAGGGAGCAGTTTAGTCACCACAGAAGACACCAGAAGGCCCCTAAAAATTCTGGAAGGAGGCCACTAGCTGCTGACCGGGAAATGGTGGAATCTGGGGGACGGAGGGGGGCCAAGAGAACTTCTGGGCAGCAATGCCACTGCTGCTTTATTGGGCTCAGGAGATGGGGTACCAGCTGAGGGGGATGGGGATGGGAATGGGTGATCCTAGGGAAGGGGGTGAAGAACAGAGATGGAATCCAGCCTCTAGTCCCACTCAGTGGGCAGCTCATAGCCCCTCCCACAGCCCAGCCCTGGCACAGCAGGTGACCATAGGGCTCTGTGCATGTCCCTCAAGTGTGGTGATCCCAGACTGGCTCTACAGAGATGTGCAGGGTCACCAGTCCCCCTTCTAAAGTGGCCTCTGAGCTGGCAGGACTGACTCTTGTCTCTGTCATACCCACAGGCAGCTGCCAAGTTTGGTTTGAGAGACCACAGCTTGGCCTACCCACTACTCCCAGGCCTGCATGGCCCAATAAGCTGGCCTGCGCCCACCATAGATGGGGCTTTGCAGGCCCCAGCCTACAGGTTTCCCCCAAACATAGGCTCGGGAGATGCTCACTAAAGCGCATGCATGTTCAGGCACACCTGGGCATGCACTGGCTTCAGGGCAATGTGTGCCACCTGCCTGTATATTCGAACACACAGCACACAGTTACGTGCACACACTTCTCTTGGGATATCTCCATGATAGATTGTATAGACTTGTGTGCACAGAACACATGGGTATGCGTACACATGTGTGAAAGGCACATTCTCATGTGTATATGTAAGCACATGTATGTGGTATGGGTCTGCTGTATACTAGCACAAGCATATGTAAGCATGTGCTCGTGTACATGAGACTGCAGTGGTCTGTGAACAGGTGTGTGCACATTCATGCCCAAAACACAAAAATGTGCATACATTCCAAAGTAAAATGTGTACATGTGTGCAAGAGTGATGTGTGTTCACAGGAATACCTGTATTTGCAGAGCACACGAGTGTATGCATATGTGAGAGTACATATTGTGTGCACTTGTGTGTCCATATAATGTGTGTCCGTGCACATGTGTGTGCACAGAGCACATGGGGAAGGTGAGCATGCATGCACAGAGGACATGTGTGCACAGGTACTCCTGCCCACTCCGTGAGCGAACAGGCTCATTCCTGGCTCAGACCGATGCTCCAGAGTGAATAAAGCCATGCTCTTGGTCCCGAATGCCTGGCGCAAGACCTCTTCCTCCTCTGTCCTGGTGAAGGTCACCGTGCCCCTCACTCTGAGGCCCCCCTGGGCCTCTCAAGGCCCTTCTGTCACCACTGGCAGCCTCCCTCTTCCCAGAGACTTGCACAATGCGGGCATGAGGCAGTGCCACCTAGTGGGCACAATGGGAGCATTCACAAACGGGATGGGTTGCGGGCCTGGGCCCAGGTACAGTTTCTGTGCATCCGGGTGCCCGGTCGCCCCCAGCTGGCACCTGCACCCAGACTCCTGACTTAAAGCTGTACTTCCATCCTGGGATGCCCCCTAGCAGGCACCTGCACCCCAGCTGGGAAGGTGTCCCTGCTGTGCACTGTGAACAGGCAGCAGAGAGGAGCAGGGTCCTCCCTTCATCCACAGATTCCTCCAGAGCCGCAGGCAGTATGGAGCAGCTCACAAAGCCGAAGCTATGGGAAAATGTTAGCTCCTGAGCTCCAGTGGCTGTAGGGCGCCTGTCCCACTTGTGCCAACCCCACCCCATCGCCAGGAGGGCTGAGGGGACCCACACCAGGTGAGCCACTTTGTCTGGGACACCATGAGGCTCCCCGTGAGCCCCAAGCCTACCATCGCTCTGCCACAGACGTGGCTTATGCTCGGTGTGTGCCACACTGAAGCAGCCAGGCCCTCCATTGAAGCCTGCCTAGCTCTTTCAGCACCCCAAGATTCCAGGCCTGTCCATCCAGACCACTGGCTCCCCTCAGGATGCTCAGGTAGGGTCCGTGGCTCTCCCGGCATAGGGGTTTCAACATGGGCTTGCAACCAAAGGACATTCTTCCATTGTGTGCATGTAAATTTGCCTGCAGGACACTGCACCCTTCATCTCCCATGTGCACAACCCAGCACTCAGCAGTTTTCAGGAGATTGGAGAGACAGCACCTGCTGCCTGGGGGCTCGATGGGAAAGGGATGGACTGTGCTGGGTTCTAAAACCTATGGGGTCGGGGCTGGAGAAGTAGCATGGAGGTAAGGTGTTTGCCTTGCATGCAGAAGGCAGTGGTTCGAATTTCAGCATCCCATATGGTCCCCCGAGCCTGCCAGGAGCAATTTCTGAGTGTAGAGTCAGGAGTAACCCCTGAGTGCTGCCGGGTGTGACCCCAAAACCAAAAAAAAAAAACCTGTGGGATGAGGGGCTGAAGCAATACCACGCTGGGGAGGGTGTTTGCCTTTGCATATGGCCAACCAGGTCCGATCCTGGTATCTCATATTGTGCCCTGACCATACCAGGCATAATCTCAGAGTGTAGAGTCAGGAGTAGTCCCTGAGCACCACCGGGTATGGCCAAAAGAACAAAACCAAAGGGCTGAAGAAATAGCACAGTGGTAGGGTATCTGCCTTGCATGCAGCCAACTCAGGATGGACCTGGATTTGATTCCTTGCATCCCATATCATCCCCTGAGCCTGCCAGGAGTGACTTCTTAGTACAGAACCAGGAATAATCCCTGAGCGCCTCCAGGTGTGCCCCATACAGAAAAAAAAAAAAAACTTTCGTTTTTGTTGACGAGTCCTACCCTCAGATCCAAGTCTGGAGCCTGTTATCTCAGTAGCTGCCTCTCCCATGTCTGGCACCTTGAATGGGGGCAGGTGAATATTTTACTTGAACTGTCAGGTAGAGAATCTGAAAGCTGCTGGAGGTTGTGGGGAAAATTCTCCTGTCTGCTGGACCTGCTCTGGACTGTCATGTCTGTGTGGTCACATGTGTACATAGTTGTACCTGCATGCCCATGTGTGTGCAGTGTCATACATGAACATGAGTGCAGTCATGCCTTTACTGTGGACCTGTGTGAAAATGTAGTTACATTATATACATGTGTGTATGGCTGTGCATGTTCACTGTGTTGTTATTCCTGAACATGCTAGATCATACATGCACAGTGAGCTGTCGATCCTGCAACATGATCATGGTGCACGGTAAAATGTTGTTCCTGTACTGCTTGATCATCTGTGCATATGTGTGGTCATGTGTATGGTAGTTGGACTTGGACATGCCCCTTGGATACCTCATTGTAATGACTTTGAACCTGGAGACGCCCTTGGACAGCCTCCTGTCATGCTGGGTATAAAAGGAAAAACTTGGACCTTTGTGGGGGGCCCAGAATAGTGACCAAACCTACTGGTCTGCAGGGGTCCAGAGATAAAGCATCAGAGAAATACTGCCTGCTTTGCATATATTCGCTTTTCTTTCTTCTTTGAACCCAGGCTTCTCCCTGCCACCTCTGGCAGGTGAATCTCCATCTAATTCTCTCTCTCTCTCTCTCTCTCTCTCTCTCTCTCTCTCTCTCTCTCTCTCTCTCTCAGAAACCCCCTTTGTAGAGGCAGACCTCAGACACCAGGAGAAATAAAAAGTACACTTAGTTTCTTCTCCTATCTTCTCTTCTCTTCTCTTCTCTTCTCTTCTCTTCTCTTCTCTTCTCTTCTCTTCTCTTCTCTTCTCTTCTCTTCTCTTCTCTTC
>PVKC010046965.1:0-11295 GCA_004027635.1 Crocidura indochinensis | reverse complement strand
ATCATTCCATAAGTCTTTTGTAATAAAAAATGCATTCAAAATAAAACAAACTCATCATTCTAAAGGAATGCTTGCATGCTACTCCTGCTTTCTGGAAGAGGCTCCTAATAAGGCCTTGTCCTTCATCCCTGGCCCACGCTCCCCCACAGTCGGTGGTTCTGGGACAGAGGTCTCAGTCAGCACAGAAAACAGAGCTTTATGTGAAGCTAATCAGCTCTTAACATACTTGGTTCCATAGCCACATTGGGCCTCTTGGGCAAGTTTCCTCCATAGAAAACTGGTTTTATTGTTGAATGGAGCTTATTTTCTAACGTCTTAGAGATAGTGCATATCTAAAAACACTGACCATATCTGGATTTTACACATACCCAAAGTCCTGAGAAAGCCAAATAATCTCCATGTTCTTGCTTTACAATGCCCACTTTGTCTTGCTTTGGGATGGGTTGCATCTGACAATACTCAGGTCAGAGTCCTGACTCTGCGCTTAGGGATCACTCCTGATGGTCCTCAGAGTACCATGTGTGGTGTCAGGGATCAAACTCATGTTAACTACATGCAAGATAAGAATTCTACCTACTGTATGATTCCCTGCTATGCCTTCACATCCAGGACTTGCTTGAGAACTTTTTTTTTCCACACCAGGCGGCATTCAGGGGTTTCTCCTGGCTTTGTGCTCAGAAATTGCTCCTGGCTTGGAGAACCATATGGGATGCTGAGGATCAAGGAATCGTCTGTCCTAGGTAAGTGGAATGCAAGGCAAATGCCCTACTACTGTGCTACAACTCCGACCCCATGCTTGAACACTTTCATTCTAAGCCCTGAAGTTTAGAAACCATCAAGCTCAAAACCACTGTCTACCCAATGCAAAGAACGTACTAGAAGAAGAGCAAACAGCTTAACACCAACTCTTTTTTTTTTTTTTTTTTTGGTTTTTGGGTCACACCCGGCAGTGCTCAGGGGTTACTCCTGGCTCCATGCTCAGAAATTGCTCCTGGCAGGCACGGGGGACCATATGGGGCACCGGGATTCGAACCAATGACCTTTTGCATGAAAGGCAAACGCCTTACCTCCATGCTATCTCCCGGGCCCCGTTAACACCAACTCTTAAAACTCATTCCAGTCTTCAGGCCCTAAACTCCTTTCAAAAATGCAATAAGGAGTTAGGTAGCCCCTTTGGTACCCACCTAGGAGAAGATGACATATGCAAAGAAGCATGTGCCTTTTTCTCAAATTTCAAGCTGTATTAGAAATGGCTTCTTTTTATTCTACTGTGCACCCCGGGGCTCTATCCTGGCTTCGAGAGAATAGGCCTCCTCCCAAACGCCACTTTGTGGTCTGAAATCATTAGGATGTACTGAGAAAGCTGCTGTGCTTATTGATTTGAAAAGGGCGAGAGGTGGCCTGCCTGTGTGGGGAGCCCTGGAAGGAAGTCAATCCTCCTCCTAACCAGGTGTCAGCACCCAACAGCGCATCAGCAACAGTCCCAACCTACTTCTCTCCACTCATGTTTCCCTGTCTTAAACCTAGGATTCTGGAGATAGAAGCAGTGGCTCTGCTTCACTCTATGAGTGCCCCCATAGTTGAGTAGGACAAGAATCCATGCAAGTACATGTCTGATTATTGGCACCAGCTCCTTTGCTGATCCGGCAGGATTCATGCCTGGGGCTGCTCCAGTACACCCCTTCTCTTTGCTCTGCTCCTTGTGAATGTAGCAAAGGGGGTAAATCAGGAGTCTCAGCTATTAGTGTCACCCAAAAGGTGTTGAGTTTCAAATCTCATCAAAGCAGAGGAGTTTAGACTTTACCCATAGAAGACGAAATCTAACCGGGTTTGGAGTTGGGTTTTGTTCTGTTTCTTCTTGAAGATTAAAACAAGAACACAGCTAGTTGTTATGGACAGACCATATCAGAGAGGCACATTTTTACCGGTGCCCATGCCTCTATCTGGTGGATTCTTCTGTGCAAATCCAGTTTTTTAGGAAGTTAAATGATTTTCTTTAAAAAATCAGGGCTAAGTTTTTTTGTTTGTTTGTTTTTTGTTTTTTTGGTTTTTGGGCCACACCCGGTGATGCTCAGGGGGATCGAACCGCGGTCCGTCCTAGGCTAGTGCAGGCAAGGCAGGCACCTTACCTCCAGCGCCACCGTCCGGGACCCCAGGGCTAAGTTTTAAAACTTTTCTTCTAAAACACATTGGGAAGTAAATGGGTGATATGGTTACATGTGGGTGACCTGTGGAATTGTACAATTTCCAAGCCTATGTACCACACATAAAGCTTCTGAGAGCTCCTAGGAATGATCCTGGAGCACAGAGCCAGGAATAAGCCTTGAGCACAGCTGGGTGTTGCCCCAAACCAAAAGAACCACAATAAAATAGCAACAATAATAACAAAAAAATAAAATAAAAACAAACATTGGGAGGATAAAGCCACCTGAGCTGTGGGTTAATGGAATGTAGGATAATGAGCTCATTCATATATCTCCCTGTGCCCTTTGGAGACCCGGCTGACTTGTGGGAGCAGATGTTGAAGATAAGGCAGAGCTTTCTACACCAGCTAATATATGTATGTTATATATGGTATATATAACATATATATATATATGTATATATATATATATATATATATATATCAGGGTCAGGGTGATTAAAAGGGTAGAAAACTGAGCCAGGATTCAGAGTAGAGTTAGAAATGCTTGTACTTTCCCTCAGGAAGTGAGACCATAAGCAATCACATCCTCTTTAAGCCCCTTTTCTCATCTGCTTAGTGGGTCTAACTTGTGGCTACTAGCTGCTGACTCCTTGGACTTACTCATGGCCATGGACTTCCCTTAAGGAAATATTGGGTTGAGGATCCTCAGGCTCTCTACCTTTTTTTCTTGAAATTCTGAATCTGGGCCGGGCATGGGGTTGCATAGGGGAACCCTGAATTCACATCTCTCTCTTACTCTCTTTCTCCTTCCCTCCTTTCCTCCCTCACTACCTTTTTTCCTCTTTCTACCCATCTCTCTCACACACAAACACTCACATATGCATCCTAAGCTTGCGAGAATGTGTATTGTCTACCTTGTCTGCCTAGCTAGATCACTGTCCTTCCAGTGTCAAGGCAATATTCTGAAGGATAAATAAAGGGTATCAAATCAAGCAGAGGACAAATATGAGCATGAACAAACATGTCAGTTTAGAGGCAAACTTCTGATCCAGTCCTATGAATGGAAAATATCACAGACAGGAAGGAAACCTTATCACTCTAACATGCACTTAGATATTGTATTTAGGTAGGCAGTGAGGGAAGGTATTGTGAAATGATTGTTTTGTTTCTTTTTCTTTTCTTCTTTCTTCTTTCCTTCTTTTCTCCCTTCCATTCCTTATTTCTTTCCCTTTCTTTAAATTTTGTATCTTTTAATGGAGCATCCTTGAAGAAGAAACAGAAGAACACATTTACAAAGATTAGTTTAGGGGCTGGAGAGATAGGTAGTGCAGTAGGTAACTGCTTTCTTTGCACACAGTCAATCTGGTTTTGATCCCCAGAATTTCACATGGTCTCCTGAGTACCTCCAGAAGTAATTCTTGAGCACATAAGCAGGAGTAATCCTTGAGCATCGCCATGTGTGATCAAAAACCAAAGTTTTATTTTTAAAGATGAACTTTAATTGGAGAGCAAATGTTTTAGCTGTCAGTGTCTCTTTTGTAGGTAATAAGAACCATTTTCTGTGGGATGGTTTCATAAGAAGGAGAGAGCTGAGCTGTGAGTGGTGCCTAAGCTTTATAGTTAAGCAAACATGCAACTGGATTCTTGTTCTGTCACTCTTTATTAACTGACTTGGGAAAAGCCACACAAGAGACTACGTTTTGTCTACTGTAAAGTGGGGTTAACCACCATTCCTAAGGACATATCATCTTCCCCTTTGAGGTGAGAAACAATTTACCTGTTGCCGTTGGTATTAAATAATCAATAGCTTAGCCAATAGTTTTTTTAAGCTATGTTTTCTTAAAATTGGGTAAAAAAACTCTTAAGCTGCTTTTAGCAGTGTAATTAGCATGCCTCCTTTTGCCACACCAGTTATTCCAATAGACATGAACATAGGCTCCAGCTAAACTGTGGAAGTTACTGCCAAATATTGGGTAGGCTGGTCTCAGAAGTGGTTGTTAAGTAATGCACTCACCATCCCATATTCTGTAGCATTTTGAATTGTTAAGCCACTGAAATTTGAATTTTCTCATTACTACAACAAGATCTCAGCATATTAGGGTTGGCAAAGTAGTTGTTCAAAGGTGTCTTGTGGTATCTGAAAATACAAGTAGACCATGGTACAAGTGCTTGAAAAGTTGTATCAATTCTACAGAGATGATTGGGAGATTGTGAGATCCACATTATGCAACAACTTCTTGCATGGCCATAGAAGACTCTTCTTTCAAATATCTGAAAAATCTACTCCCTATATATATATTTTTCATGGTGATCTGAATATTCATGTCTGCTAAGTTCCAGGAATAGGAGGACCCCATGTTCTGAAAGGCAGGTTATGTGGGGAAAACTGCCCAGGGTCTGGACACTGGAGTGATGCTTAAGAAAGGCTCAGTGGCAAGAGCCCTACAGGGGTGTTTGAGAGGTCTGAGGCCTGCGCTGTGGTGGCATATCCTTGCTAGAGGGAAATGCAACTTTCCCATGCGTTGTTCCCTAGGTGTCCTCTTCTGTTTTGCCATTTCCACTCCCTTCCATAACAATCTTGCCCTCAGAACACCCACAATAGCTTCTCTGGGAATTTTCTCTGTGCCACCCAGATCTAACCTCTGACATAACACTCCATGTTCCCACTCTCTGGTATTTGATATGATTTCTTTAAGTCTGTGTTCTTAGAAGAAAGCATTTCGGGGGCTGGAGTGATATCACAGCTATAGGGAGTTAGCCTTGCACGCAGTTGATCTTGGACGGACCTTGGTTTGATCCCCTGACATCCCATATGGTCGGTCCCCCGATCCAAGAGTGATTTCTGAGCACATAGCCAAGAATAACCCTGAGCATCTCAGGGTTTAGCCCAAAATTAAAAAAAAAAAGAATAAGAAGAAAACATTTCTCCTGCTTCACCCAACATTCACCCAACACATTTCCCATCTGTTGGGTCCCATGCACCCGTCTTCCAAATCACTCGACTTCTAAATTATAGATTTCTCCTGGCCTTATGAGGATCCACATTTATCTGCCAATATGAAAGGGAGGAGCACAAACAGTGAACACTGAAAACATTTTGCTGGATATATAAGACTGGCTCAATCTAGGGAGAATGCTTCAAATTGTAGGTTCAAAAAAATGAATTGCAGATAGCCTCATTCTCCCTCATTATTTGATGTTGAAGTTTTAAAAGGCAGAATTTTTACAATAAAGGACACCTATACGTATATAAATAAAATACTAATTTTCAAATGACAGTTCAACTTTTGTGTAAGGGCAACATCCAGCATTACTCAAAGCTTATTCCTGATTCTGTTCTCATGGATCATTCTTGACAGGATTATAGAACCATGGATTATTCTGGGGATCAAGTCCAGCTTGATGACATGCAAGGAACTAGCCCTAGTTACCCGTACTATCTCTTGAGTCCCCAGTAATTTAGGGGAAAAAAGGATAGACCATGGAGTTATATCAAGGCCTTGAGTTCCACTCCTGGTACCACAAACCTGACCCCCAACATAGAGCTTAGTGCTGCAAGGAATGACCTCAAATCCCCACGCACTGCTTTTCTCTCTCTTTCTCTCTCTCCATCTTATATCTATCTATATGTGTGTAAATTTTATATATATTATATTAGAAAATAGATACAAAGCAGAAGAAGGTACTTATTTCAGAAATGGTGGAATAAGGAAAGACAGCAAAGACTAGATGGAGCAGGTCTCTCTGGGCCCTGAAATGCAAATGAGAGTAGGCAGGTGGAATAATGAGACCAAAATTCTAAGTGCAACTTAGACAATGCTACATTTCCCCTAGTGCTTTGCTTCCTGGGCCCAGAGGCAGCCAGAAACCCAAGGCATTGCAGTGACAGATGGAAAGAATGTCAGGAGAAGTTCTCACATTTCGTTCCCAGAAGCACAAAAGGAGTTTATAAGAAAAGAGAAGGGGAAATAAATATCCAGTAAATGTAAATCCTCACGAGTGTCTTCCACTTTGACCAAAGAAAGAATGGAATGGGTCAGGGGTGATCCCCAGGCTTGCTTTATCCATTGAAGGGACACCACATGACACCACTATGTCTTTACAGATAAAGGAACACCCCATGTTCTAAAAGATAGACTATTAGAAGGAAGTTCTATAGTCTTTTGGGCACTGGAGCAATACTTGAAAAAGGTTGGAGGACTCAGTGGTGACAATATGTTAAACTCTCAAAGGTCTAACTCAAAGGTCTCTCAAAGTCTATCCTTCAAGATAAAACTACCTTTTTTTACCTGATCTTCTAAGCTTCTCCCTCCCCTGCCTTCCCTTCTGGAAATTATTGATTTCATCTAGACTCTAAATCTTGTTTGGGGTCTTTTTGGCTTATCTATTTTTTTTCTATACAGCGCATAGAAGTAAAACCAAGGTTTTTTTCTTTCATTTATTTCTCAATACATAGCATCACTGGGTCTATTCATATTGTCAAAATGGCAGAATTTTACTGCTTTTAATAGCTGAATAGTATTAATATAGACAGGTGCCAATCTATATATCACGTTTCTTTTATTCACTTACTGTTAATGAACATTTATTTTGTTTCCAGTACTTGGTTATTGTAGATAATGCTTCAAAAAACATGGTGATAGAGACATCTCTTTGAATGGGTTGCTGTTCTGTTGTTAGTGTTGTTTCATATTTTTGGTTAAATATGTAAAAGTGAAAAAACTGGATAGCATGGAATTCCTTTTGGAGGGGAAAAGGCATAGCTGGTGATGCTCAGGGGTTATTTTTGTCACTACACTTAGGAATCTGCTAGCCATGCTCAGGGCATTATAGGGATTTTGAGGATTGAGTCTAGGTCAGTTGTATGCAAGGTTAACACCCTACCCACTATAATATCTTCCCAAGGCCTTGGAATTTTTTTAAAAAAAAGTTTTTATGAATCCTTGTCCTGCTTTACAGGTATAAAGGTAAATTCAGGAGCAAAGTTCCATTACCTTTCTTCACTTACAGTCTTCCTATCACTCCGTCTTAGACATGAAAACAGCTACATAAAGTGTGTGGTAGATTAAGACAAATAAATCCCCAAATTGCTAGTCAGATGACTAGGAAAGAAAGGTCTCAAAGATGCAGAATGTATTGTATAATTATGAAGAGAATGAAATTAAGTAATAAACTCCTATATGTAGGAACTCCTGTGTAGTAACCTCCAACTGGCAGATGTTTGCTTCTGTCCCTAAAAATGCATTTCATGTGTTATGAGACCTGAACTACAGGATAATGTTTCAGGACCAAAACTGGCCACTGGGTGGCACACACAAAGGACTGATCTGAAGAGTGTTACAATTTGCAAACAGAATTTACAGAACTACAGTCCACTAGGGCAGGCTGGAAGTAGCAAACAGAATATACCCGATCAATTTCTGCTTAAGAAGACAAAACAAAACAAAACAAAACAAAAACCATAAAATCAAGACCGGAAAGATAGCATAGTAATAGAGCTGCCTTGAACAGAGCTAACCCAGGTTCAATTTCTGACATCCCAGATGACCCCCACCCCCACAATTACCACCAGGAGTTATTTTGAGTTCAGAGTCAGTAGTAACCCCAGAGCATCTCCAAAACCTCGAATAAAAATTAATTAATTAAAAACTAAAATCAGGGACCAGAGCAATAGCACAGTGGGAGGGTGTTTGCCTTGCACATGGCAGATCTAGGATGGGTCTTGGTTCAATCCCCGGTATCCCATATGGTTCCCCTAGCCAGGATCAATTTCTGAGAGCATAGCCAAGAGTAATCCCTGAGAGTCACAAGGTGTGGCCCAAAAACTAAAAAAAAAAAAAAAAAAAAAAAAACACTAAAATCAAGTAGGCCTCAAAATCTCAGAACAGAGATTCATAACATAATGCTTAAATTGTTCAAAATAGAAGGATCATTAAATTTTTCTCAAATAGCTACAATGACCTACTCCAAGAAGTCAAAGTTTGAGAATGGAGAGATAGTACAGTTTGTTTTGCACTCAGCTAACCTGGTTCAATCCCTGGCATTGCATATGGTTCCGTATACTTCACCAGAAGTGATCCCTGAAAACAGAGCCAGAAATCAGCACCAAACACTTTCCAATGTGGCCCAAACAGAAAATAGAACAACAGCAAAAAGTACTCCATGCAGCAAATAATTTGAAAAAAAAAAAAAACAAATACTGCAGTAGTTGCAAAAAAGAAACACAAAGGCAAAATAAATTCAAATTTGATATCTTAAAAGTTGAAATTAAAAGTTTACTACATAGAAATAATCTTAAAGATCAATGGAAATGATAAAATTTGAAGTGGGGGAAACAGATAGACAGATAACCAGGCACATCTCAATAACTCAAGGGAAAGTATCATAAGTTTAATATTTGTGTTGTTAGATTTTTCTGAAGGAAGGAAGAAGTGTTAAATGGGAGCAAATGCCTTAGAAAATTATCATTACAAATTTTACCATATTTTTCAAATGATAAAATGATAGTTGTACAAACTCAGCAAACTCCAAATAGGATAATCTTAAAGAGACCCATACATCATAATGTAACAACAACAACAACAAAAACTAAAGACAAAAAATTGGGGGAACCAAAGAGATGGTATTGAATTAAGGCATTTTCCTTTAGAAATCAACCATGGTTCAATCTATAGCCCCACATATGATCAGAAGTACAGAATCAGAAGTAAGTAGCACAAGTGACCCAAAAAGAACTCAAAAAAGAAAGTAAAAAACTGTACAAGCAACCAAAGACAAATTATGTGTTTCATATAGTGCAATAATTATTCAAATGACCAAACACTTTAACCAGAAATCATGAAAATCATGAAGGCTGAAAGAATAAGTCAAATATATATATATATATATTCAAATAAAATATCCATTCAACATTCTATATACAATCAAAATGTCCTTCCGAAATAAATATGAAAGAAAGATGCTCACAAATAAAAGAACTCACTGAAAGTCAGGACTTTTCTGTAAAAACTGCATAGAAAAATCAGCAAAAGGAAAATAATTTTAGAAGATAATGTAACAAAAGAATACAAACTAGAATGGTAAGTTTATATATAGGAAGCAAATAATAACTTCAATTCTTCAAAGTATTTAATGAAAGCTAAAATTGAAAAGCAAAAGGAAAATATCAGAAGATAAATGATAAATTATGATCATTTATAATTACAAATTATAGAATTGACTTCAAAGATCTCTCCTCAGTGACTGATGCTGTACAAAGTTCCGAAGTCTCAATATCAAATTATGAAGTAATTCAAAAATCCTTTGAAGATGTAAATACAAAAGGCCTTCTCACAAAACTCTTTTCATGTAATGAGGGGCTGGGTTAGTGGTCTACATAGCCACATGTTTTCTTCAGGATTAGCCCTATTCACATGGAGCCTTCATTCTAAAAGACCATTTTTCTTCAAAAACATGTTGTCTTGTGGGCCTGGTCCCTTGTTCATTACTTTTGATGAAATAATTCAAATATGGATATGGTCCCCATGGAAAAAAAGATTGCCCCAAAATACCAGAGGAGAGGTCTGTGCCTGCATCTGCCATGGATAGACTCTTGACATCAATTTTAGTAACTTTTCGGTTAATTTTGCAAGAAGTCTGCTTCATATTTCATTGAAACTTAGGACTCAACATGCTAAGCATTAATTTTTTATGTTGAGAGTAATCTAGGAGGAAGAGAAAAAGGAGAAAAATAAGAAGAAAAGGAGAAAGGAGATAAAGAAGGAAGAGGAAGAAGAGGAAGAGGAGGTTCTAGGTGGCATTACACATTATGACTTTTTTTTTTTTGGTTTTGGGGCCATACCTGGTGATGCTCATGGGTTATTCCTGGCTCTGCACTCAGGAATTATTCCTGGTGGTGTTCAGGGATCATATGGGATTCCGGAATTGAACACTGGTCAGCCACATGCAAGGCAAACATCCTACCCTCTGTGCTATTGCTTTGAACCCCACATTATAATTTTTACTTTAACTTTACTTTACACAGATCACTGAAGGTTTAAAAATTTTAAAGTATTCATAGTTCCAGAATAGGCCACAGTAATAAACTTTCTCTGGCTTATTTCTTTTTTTCTTTTTTTTTTATTGTTGGACAACTTTCTTTTTAATTTTTTATTTTGATCATAATGGCTTGAATATCTTTCACAGTAGTATTTTAGGTACATATTAACATTGAATCGGGGGAATACCCATCACCAAATTTGTCCTCCCCCCCATCCCAGTTCCCTTTCTACCACCCATATACCCCACCATCACCCCTCGGGCTGCTAGAGTAGGTGGCTCCTCTTTGTCTAGCTTACTATTAGTGATCATATATCTGTTTGGCCCTGGTACCCTCCCTTGTTTCCCCTCTATTTGAGAGGCAGAGCTAGATAAATCGAGTTATGTGGTTTTGTTTGAAGGAAAGAAAAGCAATAGTTTGGGGTACAAAATAAAAAAATAGAAATAAAAAAAGAAGTCAAATACGCTGAAAATAGGCAGAGTCATTCTAGAGGCTTTCAACCTCAGTTTGAGAGAGGATGTGAAAAAGGTAACTGAAACACTACAACAATACAGGAAGAAATATCAAATTAAATATCCAGTGAGCACTAGAGCAATAAAGACAAGTACCACAGAATAATCTCGGTTCTGAAATCAAATCATGCTGGGGTGCAAAAAAGAAAGAGAGATGTCATTTTCTCAGGTTTTGTTCAGAAGGCCCCGGATTCTCCCAGAAATACTCTGCCAATTAGGCCTGCAGTTAACCCAAGAAACCCAAGGACAGAGTGCTGCCTGGGTCCTGCGTTGCTGGATAACATCAGGGCCACCCCAGTGTTGCTTACAAGCCTGCAAGGTCATAACTCAGTGATGCTCAGGGGAACGAAAGGTACTTAATAGCAAACATAAGGTCAGCCTCATGCAAGGGCAGCACCTTAACTTAGACTACCTCTCTCTTGGCCTATTCTGGAACTATGAATATTTTTAAATTTTTAAACCTTCAGTGATCTGTGTAAAGAAAAGTTAAAGTAAAGGTTATAATGTGGGGTTCAAAGCAATAGCACAGAGGGTAGAATGTTTGCCTTGCATGTGGCTGACTAGTGTTCAATTCCCGGAATCCCATATGATCCTTGAAC
>PVKC010046964.1:0-11144 GCA_004027635.1 Crocidura indochinensis | reverse complement strand
TTAGGATGGTGCAGAGTGTCCTCTCGTTTCACCTTACAATTAAAGGGCAATGCAGAAAGCCCTGTCCAGTATGCAGGTCGTTGATGTTCTTAGGTCTTCTCAGTGTTAAGGGAAGTCTCTTGTGAGTAGATCAATGTCAGAGCAGAAGTAGGGCTTTTCCTGGTAGAGGATTGCTTCCAGGTGTTGTTGTAAAAAAAAATCTTGGGCTTTTCCTAGATAGCTTTCCTAGTTCAGGGGTGAATAGAAAATGGAGAGGCCTGTGCAGGTCATTATGCCAATGTTCAGGGTGTAAGGTCCCATTGCACTACAAGATTTGGGAGTTCCAGTCTCTATTAGATAAGAATTTATTTGTGTGTAGGTATTTCCCATTTTAATGTGCCTATGCAAGCAAGGAACAATGCCAAATGGTTTTATAGGCCATTATGGGGGATGCAGGAACATGTATAAAACTCCCCATGACGTGCTTAAACATAGGAATTAAATTGAGGGACTCTTCCACTGAATATTTCTTATTGAAAAGATCACAAAGAGAAGAAAAGATAAGAAGTGGGAAAAATCTTCACTTTTTACGAGAATATTTAGTAAGATTTAGGTGTCAAAGAAAATAGATATAAAATATTCAAAGCCATACATGTACATTTTATGTATTTTGATATAGTTGGGGTTTGTTAAATCCAGTGAAACACGGTGTGTGATTAGGAATGTGGAGAACAGTAGTTGAAAAGGGTAAATGGGGGTACTTAAAGGATGGGGTGATAGAGTTGAAAATAGAAATCAGCTTTACAGGGTTATGCAAAACAGCAGGATAGAAGATGGACATTCTACACAAACAAAACATAAATTAAGGATGGGATATTATTATTAAAATAGGTGGTGCGCGCGGTTTTGAATATGTAGACTAGTAAGATAATGCCAGAGACTGCCTTAGAAAAAATGAGCAGTTAACAACACCCCCAAATATGGACTCATCTGGAGGCCAGAGGGCAGGAGAGGTGCAGCTGGGGGCTTACCAAGGCTCCCGGCCTGCCCAAGCGAGGGAGAAAGCCTTCGACATTGTGCCACCCCAGGCTCCATGTCCAGGCCCCATTTCTTTGACTTTTATTTCTACTGTGTCAATATCCTACTCAGAGTTAACGTTCACAGCTGTTTTTTGTGAGAATTACAACTTCAAAAAGTCATTATTCTGAATAGAACTAGAACAAAATTAAGTCCTTCTGAAACTCACTACTTCATAACAATATTTTTCCAGCTTGAATCCACCTGTTTAAAGTGTTTAGATCACTGTTTTTAATTCACAAATTTGTATAAGCATCATATTATGGAATTCAGGAATATTTTCATGATCATAGAAAAGAGCTCTGTTAGCCTTCTCAGAGTGGAGGTAGGCCAAATTTTTGTTCTGCCTGAAGGTACAACAGCCCACAGCTACACCCAACTCCCTCCTACAGAAATGGTCCAAATCCACAATTCAACCTTGTTAAACTTCCAAGCTACCAAATTTGTTTCAAATCTATAGATTCCAGACCACATAGCCACATTTGCTCCTCAAATTTTTTTTTTTGGGTCACACCCAGCAGTGCTCAGGAGTTACTCCTGGCTCCATGCTCAGAAATTGCTCCTGGCAGGCACGGGGGACCATATGGGGCACCCGGATTCGAACCGATGACCTTTTGCATGAAAGGTAAACGCCTTACCTCCATGCTATCTCCCGGGCCCCTGCTCCTCAAAATTTTATAATAGTGTTAACCTACTATATCATAGGCAGTCAGATGAGAAAATTGCACAGAAGACCACCAAGCTCAGTGATTCCAAATAGTAGCACCAACTAAAGCCCAGTAAATTCAGACAGATACTTTCATAACACTATTGAGAGATATAATAACTATTATAAATTAATCCTTAGTGACCTGTGTTTTGATAGTTCCATTTGCCTTTGTGTTCTAAGAAAGCAATATGAAGCAAATTTGTTTGTGCTTGCAGGGGGACAAGCTAGGGTAGTGGGTGGAAACATGGGAAAACTAGTGGAAGGTCATAAATAGTGGTGGATGTTTAAACATTTAATTTCTGGAACAACTGTATTATGTATAAAAAACTTAGTAAATCACGGTGTTATAATTAAAAAATTGAATAAAGAGCCCTTTTAACCTTTAGCAATCACTCTGCACCACAACCCTATTCTTGCATTCTCCTAATCCATGGGGAACATTAATCTTAATATGCTTTTTATCTCTGTAGATTTGCCTGTTTAGAACACTTTCTAGAAATGAAATCAGTTGATATGTTGGCTTCCTGCTTTCCTTTCCTCTCTACTTGCCTCCTTCTACCTATTGGTGCTTGGGAGGATCATGCTGTGCTTGAGCTCCCATAAGCAAAATATGCATTCTAGCCTTTTGAGCCATCTCCCCATGCCCCTGGCTACCCAAAAGTTTTTTTATTATTAATTTACTCTATTTGAAAACATGTATCACTTACTTGACATAGTTGATTGAAGTATATTTGTTTTCAGGTAAGTGGAAGTGAAAATTATTAAAGGAAGGAAAAAATTACAGTGACAAGCAAATTTGTGAAAATTACTGTTATCTCCAATGAAGTCATTAAGTCATTGTCAGGTTTAATAAGCTCTTGTTGCTAGTTGACCATTCTGTTACTTCATTTAATTATTTGTATTAGGTGTCTAAATTGGTGTGTTCCTATAGGGATCACAGTATTTAGAAAAAAGGGGGGAGTTTTTGCAGTCATATATATATTCGCAGGAATTCCAAGTGCTATTGCCAGTACTACAGCTATTGTGGTGTGTGATATTGGCTGCCAAGACTTTCCAAAATATGAGAAGACAGACAGGGTGCCCACACTCATTCCAAAAAGATCCTGGTGATAACAATCCAAATATGCACATACTTGAAATTTGGTCAGAAAAGTGTCTCTGCAGAGAACTGTAGAGGAGTTGTGAAGCAGGGAGAATGGTGAAGTAGAGATTGTGGGTGATGGCTGCAGCAGATATGGCTTCGGCAGGTCAAGGACTTAACCCACCTTCTCTTCCTAAGTACGCCAGATTTTAGCTGTATGGTAGGTATATGCCTATAATTTTTCACAGCTTGGTTTATTTCTCTTCCGTGAATAGAATGAGTCTATGGAGCTGGTTACGTGCAAACTAAATTTTTGATTATGACCATTCTAGTAGGTGTGAAGTGGTATCACATCTCAGTGGGGTTTTTTGGTTAGTTATTTTTTTATTTTGAGGACACACCCAGAGGTGTTCAGTAACTACCCTTAGCTCCTTGATTCAGGGTTGCTCCTGGTTGTATTCAGAAGACGATATAATATATAATACATCTGGGTCCCTGCTTGTAGAGCATGGTTTTGATATGCATCTCCCTCACGTCTAATGATGCTGAACTGTTGAAATTTTTTTTAAACACCATGGCTTACAAAGTTCAAACAAAGTTGTTTTGGGCATTCAATGTTCCAATATGAAACCCACCACTGATCTGATCTCTTCATCATTTTTTCCAGTTTCTCATTTACCACCCAACCCTGTCCCCTTAGCATGTACAAAATAATTTTTATATTACTTGTTACAACAAAATGGCTATTGGAATTATTGAAAAAAGTGCATCAGTAAAAAGAAATTTGTGAAAATTGTTTTATCTCATAGTGGGGTGATTAAGTCATTGCTGAAGGGTTTACTGAGCTAGCTGTTGGTTGCTAGTTAAACTTTCTGTGGTATAGTTTTTGTTTACTGAATTTAGACGGCTTCTATGCTACTTTACTATCTAATTTGGTTTACTCCTACTGGGCTGTACATATGGTAGAATTTGGAGGTGTCTTCCCAGGAACTCCAATATCTGTAGAATTGGACCCATGAATTTCAGGAGCTTGTCTTGCATCTCTTCTGAGATTAGAGATTAATCCTGAAGAGGTGAAGTTAGGTTGTTGTTTATGGGGAGGCTGATGTGGATGTGGCTGCTGGGCTTCTGGAAATATGTAAGTGGAGGTTACATATTAGGGGGTAGCCTACCCCACTTCAAGAAGACATCAGAGTTTTCCATTTTCATTGTTAATAGAATGTTTTTCCTTTTTTCTTTTATTTTTCTTTTCTTTCTGGGCCACATTTGGCTGTGCTCAGGGGTTACTCCTGGCTCTGTGCTCAGAAATCACTCTTGGCAGGTACGGGGAACCATATGGGATGCCGGGATGGAACCCAGTCCTCTCGTGTCAGCCACGTGCAAGACAAATGCCCTACTGCTGTGCTATCACTTCAGCCCCCTTGCTGGATTTATTTTTTCGGCCACACCCGGCGACACTCAGGGGTTACTCCTGGCTATACACTCAGAAATCACTCCTGGCTTGGGGGACCATTTGGGACGCTGGGGGGATCGAACCAAGGTTCGCCTTAGGCTAGCTTGCAAAAGGCATATGTCTTAAGGCCCCGCTTGATGAAATTTTAATACACTTAACGTCTCTACAGAGATTAGTTGTGAAGCAGTGAAGTTGAGTCATTTAAATGGCTGCAACTGTAGGGTTTGGGTGCAGCTGCTGGATCTTCCATCCGATGGTGGCCCAGAGTTTTTATTTTTAGCAGGAAGCCTGGTGTACCCATGAGTTTTATTGGACTAAACGTCCTTCTCCTGAGATTAGTCATGGTTGTTGAACCTTTTATTTTTTCCAATCAGTGATTAGGAGACTTGGAAGTCCCTCATGGTGTATGGTATATTTCAGCCAATGCCATTAATGAGTATTTAATGCAAGAGCCTGCTTGGTCCCTGTAGTAACAGGGATTACCTGACCAACCCAGCAGCACTTGAGGACCTTCTGGGCCACTGGATCAAACTGAAGTTGGATCACTGCATGCAAAGCGTATGCCTTACTCCCAAAGCAACTCTTCAGTCTCTGAAGTTTTTCATTTAAAAAATTTTTTTTCTTGGGACCAGAGAGACAGCATGGAGGTAAGGCATTTATTTGCCTTGCATACAGAAGGTCGGTGGTTCTAATCCCAGCATCCCATATAGTCCCAGGAGCAATTTCTGAGCATAGAGCCAGGAGTAACCCCTGAGTGATGTTGGGTGTGACCCAAAAACCAAAAAAAAAATATTTTTTTGCTTTTCCTTTGGTAAATTTTGCTTAGATGTCATAGTTATACTTTTATAGTTCATTATTACATTTTATTTGGTCTTTATCAAGTGGCCCCATTTATAGTAAATACCCAACCTCCTGTTTTCTTTATTCTGTGCAGACTTATTTGCTACCTATTTTATGAGAAGATTGAGACATTTTGCTATAAATTCTTTAAATTTGTGTTTCAACTTTGTTTTTATGTAATTTTATTTATTTAATTTTTTAAACATACCAATTTCCAACCTGCCAGTTAATTGGGTGCTGAATATGATAAGATTGTGTAAGACATTATTTTTGTTTGTATCTTGGGCCACACCTGGTGGTGCTCAGGGATTACTCCTGGCTCTGCACTCAGAAATTAACTCCCAGCAGACTCAGGGAACCATATGGGTTTCCGGAGATTTTGAAGCCAGGTCGGCTGGGTTTGAGGCAAATGCCCTACCCACTGTACTGTCACTCTGGCCCTGTTTCTGTATCATTTTAATCTCCCATCTCATTGCATGGTCTACTTTCGCATACAAAATTAATTTTTGCCATCCCTTTTTATAATAGATGAACACCTCTATTTCCCTAGAACTTTGATTTAGAGATTGGACTCTATCATCAAAAATCTAATTTCCCCTACTTTTCTTTCTTTTTCTGCCTGAAATAACAATAATAGGGAAGATTTTCTGCATCTTTACTTTTTCTTTAACTCAACAACCTCTTTGACTCTCCCTCCTTTTAAACTTAAGAAAAGTTTTAACTTTATCTAAATTATTGTAGTGGTCTCCAAGTTCTCCATATAGACTTATCTTGCATTCTTTGTATTAGATAAATCTTCCCAAAGTGCAGTTTGTATCACCCAACTTCACTACCCTAAAACTTTTAATATTCCAACTTATCCCTATTACACCAGAAGATACTCTGAAGTCTTTAAATTCTGATCTCATGCAAACATCTGTGTGACTCTCCCATTTTTTTCTTGTATTATAACTTTTAAAAAATATTATAATTAGACCAGGACAATATCTCAGAAGACTTAGCATATGTGATAGACTCAAGTTTGATCCCTTGTACCATATAGTACCCAAGCACTACTAGGACAATCCTCAAATAGAATCATGAGTAGGGCTTGAGCTGTGCTGGATCTGTCCCCTCCCATTCAAAGAAAAGAAAAAGATTGTAAGCACTCTGAAGGTGAAGACTATTGGCATTTCATCTCTTGATCTTCTCTATCAACCAGACTAGATCTAAGATACTGAATATCTGGGAATCATAAGGCAGCAAATATAAGGTAAACGGTGGTGAAATTGAGTACATTATTTATGCTTTAGCTTTATTTCATGTCAGAAAACCTAGATTTTAATAACTCCTGTTTCTGAAGGTCAATTTTGTTTTTTAGAACTAATCATGGCATAGCAGATATACTTTTCATTTTTAAAACACTAAGAGATAAAAAGAATGAAATTGCTCTAGTAAATGATATAAAGTCACCTTATGTGACTATTTTTTTATCATCTTTTTTATGCAGGGCCTAGAATTGATATGAAGGATGTCATGTTCACCTCCCAATTATAAAGAAAGTCATAAATTGCAGAACTTTGTAAAATGTAAATAATTTGATATAAATTGACCTTTAAAATATTAGGAATATTTCTTGCAAAATCTGGGTAGTTGCTACATTTGATGAGTAGTGTGTGGTCTCCTGGCAGGTTATCTTGAAGCAATTCAATATATTAGAGTGGTCATTAAATCAATATCATGCCCCAAATCAAAGTGTATATGCCAGGACAAGCCCAATTTCCCTTATTTTTAAGTTAAAAGACTAGTTATATATTGAAATATATACAGCTGGATCTACTGTTTCCAAAGTATCTATCTATAGTAGTCATACCGCCTTTATATGCATAGGTTATTACTCTATTGCAAACTTAAATGAAATTAAACATATACTTGTTTGTAGTTTGATTTTTTTATTTTTGTTTTTTTTAATCAGGAAAGGGTCTCCCAAGTGGCACTCAGGGGCCCAGGGACCCTGTTCAACATTTTTCCCGGCCTATTTGGTTCACAGTTCTACGTGAGACCCAGGTTGCAGTATTTACCCAGGTCATCCCAGCAGTGCTTGGGGAACCTACAGGGCTGCACCTATTTGATGCTCAGGAACCATATGATGTTAGAATCAAAATAAGGTCAGCTGTCTTCAAAACCTAAGTCTTAATCTATCTGGCTCAAATATTTACCTAATTAATGATTGAGAAAATATATTAATTTGTAGATTGAAATAGGATCATGGTGCTCTTTTACGTTACCTTTCTGCTTTATGATATTCAAATTAATATTAAGTTGGAATTTGGGAGATTTCCATGTTTTTATAACCTCTAGTTCTGATAGAACTACAATATTGTAATATTTTAGCACACAAAAATAATAACTCTTAATATTTATGCAGTGCTTATTAAGAGGAAAACACTTCTAAATATTGTATTTATTTTTGTCCTTTTAGCAACTTTGTGAGATAGTTTTCTTTTTTCCACAAAGAAAAAGGCTTCTAGTAGATTATTCAAGGTCATACATTGCATATGTAGTTGAGCCCAGATTGGAGCCCTGGAATCTGACTTTAGCATCTGTGCTCCTAATACTGCACCATCTTTCTCAATAAATGTGTACTCACAGTGATGCTAATTAGAACCAAGCTGTGCACATGGCATATGTGCAGTGCCATCCTGTCTATGTTTTTATTGTGTAATATACCCAGGATGCTATGAGACCACAGTTGGTGTCCATTAATGATAATGGTGTGGGAGTCGAATATAATTTCAGGGGCAGGGCCGGAGAGATAGCATGGAGGTAAGGCATTTGCCTTGCATGCAGAAAGTCGGTTTGAATCCCAACATCCCATATGGTCCCCTGAGCCTTCCAGGAGCAATTTCTGAGCATAGAGCCAGGAGTAACCCCTGAGCGTTGGCAGGGTGTGACCCAAAAACAAAACAAGACAAAAAAATTCAGGGTCATCCATAGTATATGGTGACACATAGTATAAGGTGACACAAATTTTTATTATAGGGGCCGGAGTGGTAACACAGTGGTAGGGTGTTTGCCTTGTACGTGGCTGACCCAGGATGGATGTGTGCTTGATCCCTGGCATCCCATATGGTCTCCCGAGTCAGGAGCGATTTCTGAGTACAGAACTAGGAGTAACCCCTGAGCGCAGCCAGGTGTGGCCCCCCCAAAATGATTTTAGTTATAAATTCTGGTACTTAAAAAGATTTTTATTTGTATACTCAAAATAGTTTAATTTTCTTTTTTTTTCTAAAAAAAAATAGAAAATTTTCGTTGTTCTAAAAGTTGTATTTAAAAATGGAAGTTTACAAGACTGTAGTGTACTTTCTGAATTATTTTCAAAGGGTTCTTTAAACTTCACTTCTTCTAAGTTATTTATATACATATATTCTTCTCAGTGGAACAGTAAAGGCAATTTTCAGCTTTCCTTTTATTACTATCATGATTTTTAGATGAGAGAAAAAGCATTCTTTTATAGACTTTTTGTGGGGGAGGGCATACCCAGAAATGCTCAGGCTCTGTCAGGAGTACTCTTTACTCAATGTCTGACTCTGTACTCAGAAGTGACCAAAACTGTCTGGACTCGCAGGGGTATCAAACTCGCGCCCTGCGAGTTGTTGTGGCTCTCCATATAACGTTTTGTGGCCTGCGACCGGCCTTCAAGTATCGCAGTATTCGTGGTTATTTGCTTACCGAATAAAAATTGCATATTTGAAGGCCAGCCACGGGCCACAAAATGTTGTACGGAGGGCCGCAACAACCCTCAGGCCGTAAGTTTGAGACCCCTGGCTGGAGATTTCCACTATCTTCTTCACTTCACTTAAAATTATCGTGCTTGGGCAAAGAGACACCCACTCAAACACACACCTTGTCCCCAGAAGGAAAATACAACCAACATCCCTGCTGACTCATGCTGTGTGGCCCTCTCCCTAACGTGGACTTAGCTCCAAAAGGATCCCCACTGCAAGAACTCTACCCAAGACTTCCCTGCCGCAAATCTTTTATTATTCTCAAGAAGGTCAGTATGTGTGATGAAAAGGCACCCTAGAACCCACACCCCACAAGAAAATCTCAAAAGACAATAGGGAAGCCTATACTTCCATCATAAGTATAAGACCTATATAACACTCTCTCTTAACCTGCTTTTCCCCAAATGTAAGGTAGTCTCCTGCATCACTTTGCTCTTTTAATTACTTTTTTATTTCATTTTTTAATCTTTTTTCTTTATATACATGTGAACATATATATTTATATTTTTTTGTTTGTCTTGTTTCTGTTTTCTTCTCTTTCCTCCCCCAAATGCACCAGCAATATAATATAGCACCATTTCTTCCTGCAAAGGCATACTAAAAAAGGAGAAAATCTTGCATATAAGAACAAGCTCTTATCTATTAGAGATAAGAACTAATACTTTTTTTTACAATACAGGGGCACCTCCCACCTTGAAAATATGTCATGTGGACCCAACTTAGACCCCAGGTGATTAGACACCGACAGTCCAGCCTTGAACCCTGGATCCCAGACATAGAAATGACACCGTTCTCCACAACAGCTACAGGAACCAAATCCCCTCCGGGGCATCCTTAATGCTGCTCTGGCACCAACATGTGCCAGTTCTAATATGATATCCTGACAACAAGGAAATGGGAACAACTTGATCTAAGAGCAGGCTATCCTACCTCACAAGCTAACAATAAGTCAAAATCAGAAGACTTGTCACTGTTAGATCTGTGCAAAAGCCAAGATCACTATCTACAGATGACTGGCTGATACAACCATGACTGGGCAGTACCTATCCTGGGACCAATAAAATAGCCCTAGTCTAGGTTTTGATCTACGACCTGTACAACAACCATGATCTGTACTTCCAGAGGTCTGACTGAGACAATTGCAACTGAACAGGTCTTCTGGAAACATAATGAAAGACTCTATCCCAGGCTCCATCCTAGGATCAGCACAATAACCAAGTCCACCAACTACAGAAGACTGATTAAAATGACACGGAAGGAACAGAACTTCTAGAACCACAAAGAAAGACTTTATCATAAGCTCCACTCCTTGACCTGTGCAGATACCGAGATCTCTAGATACAGAGGTCTAATTTTATCACTCATGATGGAGCAAAAGTCTTCCATACACCAGAAAAGCACCAAGGGGAGAGTAAATGAACATGAAAGGAGTCTTTATTTAATCCCATGACAGTATTCTTCAAGGGTGGAGAAACCCTGTATCTCTTAGGCCAAGGGAATTCCTTTTCTAGTGTCCCAAATATTTACTGTGCCTATGCAGAAGGAAAAAAAAGCATAAAATAATCTTTTTTATTTATTTATTCATTTTTTTTACTTCTTTGTTTTGGTGTGGATATTGAAGTTGTTGTCTCCAATTTTCTTTTTTTTCTTCCCTTTTCTTCTTCCTTTTTGCACTTTGTCATGTTTTTTACTTCAAGAGCATGGCTATTATGTGGTGCTTATCTTTATTGCTGTAGTACTCACTGGACTTTTTTTTTTTTTTTTAGTTTTTCGGACCACACCCATTTGATGCTCAGGGGTTACTCCTGGCTAAACGCTCAGAAATTGCCCCTGGCTTGGGGGGAAATCATATGGGGCGCCGGGGGATCGAACTGCGGTCCTTCCTTGGCTGGCGCTTGCAAGGCCTTACCTCTAGCGCCACCTTGCTGGCCCCTGGATATTTTATTAGATATTCTTTTGTGTATTGTTGTGGTGTTCCACTTTCTTTTTCCCTTTTGTCTCTCAAATTGAGGATGAGAGCCTCTAAAAGGACTCCGTCCATTTTCGGCTTATTTGATTTTTACCCCACCTTATTGCTTTTCTTTTCTTCAAACAAAACCACATAACTAGAACTATCTTGTTCCACCTCTCAAATAGAGGGGGAAATAATAGAGAGTCCAAGACCAAACAGTTCTATGATCACTAAGTAGTAAGCTAGACACAGAGGGGACCACTCATTCTAGCAGCCTGGGGGGTGAG
>PVKC010046963.1:0-11148 GCA_004027635.1 Crocidura indochinensis | reverse complement strand
GCAGTGCTCAGGGGTTACTCCTGGCTCCATGCTCAGAAATTGCTCCTGGCAGGCACGGGGGACCATATGGGGCACCGGGATTCGAACCGATGACCTTTTGCATGAAAGGCAAACGCCTTACCTCCATGCTATCTCCATGGCCCCCAGTAAGTACCTTTTAACCCAAATTATACTAATTGTCCAGATTTTATCATACGAACATATAAATCTTGGACATCGTTCCAACATAATGTTGGTAAATGAACACTCAGGATTACTTAAATAGCATAGGCTTCTAAATGAAAAGTAAAAAATTTAAAAAAAGTAAAAGTAAAAGTAAAAAAGTAAAACAAAAAATAAGTACTAACATGCATGGAGGTTTGATCAATGGATGTCTCTGCAGAGAGCTGTAGAAGATTGGAGAGACAGGGCCATCAATAAAACAGTGATTGTAAGTGCACCACATGTGGCTTCAAAAGGTGGGGACTTAGTTCACTCTCTCCTCTAGGAGATTGCCAGATTTCAGCTGTGTGGCTTCTATACTAATGCTATTTCTTAGCTTGGTTAATGTTTATAACTCTTTCTAGAACAGTTTCTATGAAACTGTCTGGGTACGGGGGGCCGGGCGGTGGTGCTGTAGGTAAGGTGCCTACCTTTCCTTGTGCTAACCTAGGACGGACTGTGGTTTGATTCCCCGGTTCCCCATATGGTCCACCGTGCCTGCCAGGAGCGACTTCTGAGCGAATAACCAGGAGTAACCCCTGAGTGTCACCAGGTATGACCCAAAAACCAAAAAAACAAAAACAAAAAAAAAAACTGTCTGGGTACAAACATGTACAAACATGGCAACAGTGTCTTGGCCATGGTTTTGGTTCCATTTTAGTCTTTTATTAGTATAAAGTAATTTTACTATTTGATACAATACATATCTATTTGGATGAATAATTAAAATGTGGGAAATATTTTCTATAGTTTATCTACTATCCTTCATCACAGCATCAGAAAATTGCATTTTATCACAGGGATCATACAGTTTTACTTTCCATTTCCTATTACTATTACTCTCCCATCTTTGTTTATTTAACACAATCAATTTCCAAATAAAAACATTTTCCCTTGGTAATTTCAATTCCTTTGCATTTGTATGTTTAATTATTACCCACAATTACTTTATTGTCTGGTGCTATAGGATAATTATGCTTTTTAAGTATAGACATCATGTAAAACAAATTTTTGCAAAATGGTCTATCAAAACTCATGCTCATTCCAAGTCAAAAAAGAAGATGGAAGTTGATTACAGAAAAGGGCAATATCAACAAATTCAACTAAGTGATATTACAATATGCCTTACAGTAACAAACTGTTTCTTAAAATCTATTTCTTCAAATTTAGTCTGAGACTCCCAGAAGAATTTTTGCCTTCTGGGTAATTTTTTAAATGCTTCAGATGAACTCTCTAAACAACTTATTTTAATTGGAGGACATTACCCTAAGGAACACTTAAACCACATTCAGGAGTTTTAGACCCAGAACATGCTATTTGCTAAGGAAGTTGTAATTAATATATTTCCCTCCTAGAGGCACTGTTTAACATGTCAAAGAAAGAAATTCTTCCAATGAGAAAGAGTAATCCTGAGGAAACTGACCATATGAACTTTCTACTTTTTTTTTTTTTAATCTTTCATTCTGGACACATCTTTCATTGAATAAAAAATATCAGGGTAATATATTTTAATAGTTGCCTGATTCCAGTGGCATGCATAATGAACAGGGAAAAGAACCTGTACAACTGATTGATTTTATGTCACTAGGGAGTTTCACAAACCTAAAATCATTGTTTTCTTCTTTGTTCCCTGGAATTAACCTACAAATGACATTACAGAGGCAATTTGTAAAACTTTAAATGCTTCACTTAAAGTTATTTGTACAGTGAGAAATAACTTGCTTAAATTTCTCCTGAAATACTCTCTTATAGTCTATAATGCTTTTATTAGATAAATCTTTCAGAAAAAATAAGCTTGGATAATTAAATAATGATAACTACCATTTAAAGAGCAATTATTATGTCAAGGGCTATGCATCGTAATTTGTAAACAACACATCCAGTTTTCATTCATAGTGTAAGCTACTAATCAACTTATCTCAAAAGAAAGGTATTCAAAACTTGGAAATGCTATGCAAAGTACTCAAAGTCACTAGTTTCTGCAGTGAATATAAAACACAGGACTCAAACATTTGTTTTGCTTCCTTTTCAGTGTCATTTGATCTAACTACAATCATACCTGTCACTATACTTGAGTGGGTCAAAAAGACTGAGTTGGCCATCAAAATGGATGAATTAGTAATTAAAACCAATAAAATATTAGAATTTATCTAATAGATTATCTAATTAGAATTTATCTAATAAACCTTTCCTTTTAAAATTATTGATAACCAGAGACAATAGACTAGCAAAGACCTGAAATTGTTGATTCAATTGTTACTGATGAATTAGAGCTAAAGTGTAGGCAACCTGATCTATATCTTATTAAATATACTATAGAGAAAACAAGATATGTTTTTAAATACACCAGAGTGTTTGAGAGACTGGCTATAAGTATGCCAAAAAATTGAAAACTTTAAAATGTAGAGAATAAAATAAAACAAAGGACAGTTAAAAAAAGATGAGACAGAAAATTAAAGGAAGGAATAAAGAAGAAAGGTAGTTTAAACAAATAAAAAACAAATTTTAAAAAGAAAAGATGGAGAAAATAGTTCAGGAAAATCTGTTCTGCCATTCCCTCATTTTTTCCAGTTTTCTTTTCTTTTTTTGGGGGGTGGGGGCGGCAGGGTTCTGCATGAGGTTTTATGTCCATGTATCTTTATCTGTGAGCCTTGGTCTATCCAATCTCCAATATCAGTATCATTTCTCATCTTTAAATTTGATATTACATGTAGCTTTATCTAGTTCTTTACTCAGTTCCACTTCTCTTTAGCACTCTTCCAATTCTTGTTCTAAATCTGATGGGAAATTATTTATCTTCTCTTTCTCTATGAATCTCCTCACTTAAATAACAGGTTTGACATATGTATATCGTTCATTGGGTATCAGTTTAGAGTGTGCCTCCCAAATGTTTCAGATCAATACTCTTGTTTCTCTTCAGATTGCATAAATTTTTCAAATTTTACCAAATGCTTCAGAGCATATAGATCTAATTCCCAAACATAAAGCAAAGTTTTACAAATAAAATGTATTTATTTTCAGAAATTTACTTTATAAATTTACTTTTAGGATCAAGCAAATAGTATATAGTAGAGCTATGTTTTGATTCAATTTTTAGTACCCTTTTGAAAAAAACAAAAAGCTTTCAACCTAAATCTTCTGCCTCCAAAGAAAAGTTTAAAATTATGCTGAATTTCTTGGGGCTGGAGCAGTGGTGCAAGTGGTAAGGAATCTGCCTTGCATGAAACTAGCTGAGGACAGACCATGTTTCCATCCCTGATCATCCCATATGATCCCCAAAGCCATAAGAGATTTCTGTGGCCCCTAAAAACCAATAAATAAATAAATAAATAAATATATAAATTTTTGAATTTTTTGTGCTATAAGATTTATTTTTAGTAATGGAAAAAGGACTACCAGTCCTATTAACATGTAAGAGAAATCACAACATGCAGAGCAGTGCTTCTCAATTATTTTCTGTCATGCCCACCTAGGAAGAAGAAAACATTTTTGCACCCCCCCCCTTTGCATGACTGTAAATATATCTTTATAAAAAAAACTTTAAGCTGAAAAACAAAATATATAAAATAATTTGAGCTGATTTTTAAATCAGAGGTAATGTATGGATTAATGGCTACAATGAGCACGTTTTGCGTTGCATAGCTTTTCGAAGCAGGGTTTGAGGCAGGACATAGGAACTTTCAGCTCCAGAGACATACAGAGACATAAATATGGGGCTTAGCTAGTTATGACAGTGTTTGCCAAGCTCAAACATGCCCCCATTTACAGAACTTCGAGGCCCCCCTTGGGGGCGTGCCCGACTATTTGAGAACCACTGGTGTAGAGTGATATCTTTTTCACCCACCTCAACACACTGTGATGTATATATCCTATATAAATTATAAGGCAGTGAGATGCCTTGGTTATGGACTTTGAACAAAATTCATATCTGTCATCATTATCAGATCCAAGAATATAAAGTGTTTTCTATATGTTCAATGAGTCACTAGATCAAAAATAATTAAGTACTAAATTATTTTTATAAGATTTCTGGACTTAGAATAAAGCAATCAAATTCCACAGTTTCTATTATTACTTGTATTTTTCAAAAAAATATATGTATACATTTCTTTCTTTGATTCTTACTACCTATATTTTAGTAATTTTAGTATATGTGCTGCCAAAGTGAGCCCAATATATTTTAGTAATTTTTATATATCACAATGGCACTAAGAAAAATGACTTTCATTCCTGATTTTCTCTAGTTTTATACATTCAATTAAAATAATAAACAAATTATAGTTTTATTTATTAACATTCTTTAAAGATTATATAAAATTGAATTCCTGTAAGTCATAAAATTATCATTAGAAAATGACTTCATTTTCCTTCGGTCCATTTTCTGCAAGAAAGCCAGAATTAATTCTCTTCTTTTGAGGAGTGCATATCCAGTAGTGTCAAGATCACTCTGGTAAGCTCAAGGAATAATATGGAATATTGGGAATCTAATCTGGTTGGCCATGTGCAAAGCAAGTGCCCTAATTGCTTGTACTATCCCTCCTGCCTCAATAGTTAATTTTTTACTACACTCTCACTGGTGCACTGCTTACAATGTTTTTTTGTACTCAGGATAGATTCAAATGATTTTGCAAGGTTTTTCGGGCTCTCACTACTCTCCATTCAACTTTTATTTTTGAATTCTAACTCTTACTTTTATAGAAGAAAGTCTAAAAAGCCCTAGGGATTAAATATTATGGTATTAAGAATCACTGGAATGATTCTCAAACAACTGAACCCTAGTTTCAATAATGGGCCCCCATACTGAATGCTGTATTTCTGTGTGGTGTCAGGAATTATCATCTGCATCTGGGTGTGGGAATGACATCTACATCTGCCTCATGGGATTGAATTGGAGTCAGCCAAATGCAAGACGGACACTTTAACCCTTATATTGGCCTGTGTCAATTTAACATGAACTAATAATTATTAGCAGAAGGGCTAATCTTGATTTCAGGTTTTCAGTTTTGCCTTTGTCCTGAAATGATCAATATGTACCTTTACTTGAATTATTCCCAAGCAATCCTCTTCTCGAAGTAGAATTCAAGTATCTCTACCATATGTGATTCTGTAAGTGCATTGTAATTTGATGCTCTATCTTTCACCACTTGTATTTAGAAAGTATTCACGCAAGAACCATGTTATTGATGAAAATCTTGAGAGCAGAAAAAAATGTCTATTTTCTTTTTCAAAGCTGAGCATAACAAACAGTAATTTTTTCAGTAACTACTGATCATCGATCAGATTATGGGGTAAAAGACAAAATCGCAACTGTCCCAGTAGTTCTTTCAGAATTTAATTTCTTTTTCTGGTGTCTACATTTTTCTTCCCTCATGAGAAAATAACTGAAGGAGGGAGATGAGCTGCATTGGTGGTGAGTATGTTACACTGGTGAAGAGGGATGTCCTTTTTGTGACTGAAACCCAACTACAGTCGTGTTTGTACTTACAGTGTTTAAATAAATATATATAATATTAAATATAGGTAGAAATCCTGAGAATGAAGCCACATAGATCAGCGTGCAATTTTTTTGTCATGCTCTGAGTAGGTCTGCTTTATTCTCAGGATCTCAGTCTCATAAAAAAAAAAGAAGGGGGGCCGGGCGGTGGCGTTGAAGGTAAGGGACCTGCCTTGCCTGGGCTAGCCTAGGAAGTACCACAGTTCGATCACCTGGTTCCCCATATGGTCCCCCAAGCCAGGAGCGACTTCTGAGCGCATAGTAACCCCTGAGCGTCACCAGGTGTGGCCCAAAAACAAAAAAACAAACAAACAAAAAAAAAAAGTAAAGTGTTGGCAATGTCTGGAAATACTTCTCTATATCTATACAAAGTGAGCAATATCAACAACTACTGTATGAAACAGATAAAACCAATAACCACTATATATATTCAATATATCTATTAATTATAGATATATTGAATATATATAGTGGTTACTGGTTTTATGCAAGATACTAGACTCTCATCAGTAAGAATGATTAGCCTTTATCGAATGCATGTTAAGCACCCATACATAAACTATAATATGTTTCCTCAGTATTTTTAAACTTTCTGTCAGCACCTATGAGGTAGATGCCATTATGTTAATGTTACAAGTAAAAAAAATATGGCTTTGCTAGTCGGGTAAAACTTACCTAATGAAGCATGGTTTAGGAGCAACCTAAATGGCATTTAAATGTAGGCTGCATCAGAATGATTTCTCTGATAACTCTGCATTGCTACTGAGCTGATCAAAGTGCAATGATGGTAGTTCGACATGCTGTTTGTCTCTTCTGACCTGTGGTTGTTTGCACTGACAATCATTTGCTTGAAATTATTCATATCTGAGCAGTTGAGAAAATATGTTTAAAAAAAGCACAAAGTGCAAGTTATTCTATAACACTGAGAAAACAATAAGGGATATTTAAATGAGTCTGTTAACATCAGATTCTAAGGACAAATAGTGGTGGGTGTTTTACTGACCTTCAAGTGATTTGACTATCTGATGTCTGTTTATTCACTTATTTCACCTGGAGGGAGGAAAATGCTGTCTGGTATAGTAGAATCCAGAAAACCAAAGGGCACACATCTACTCATTTTGGTAAATATGTACACTTAAGAGAATGGAAAAGGGGGTGGGGGTAAGGAATCACTTCTATTTAAGGCGGAATCAAAGTAGTGCCATGAGGCTGGTAAAATCTGTCACTGAATTTTGGTTTCTCCCAAATGATCAGTGTCTCCAATTAATACTATATTTTACCTATGTCTAAAATATAGTTTGGTCATTGCAGCACATAGTACATTACCCAGGATATCAAAACACCCAATGTCAAATTTCATATTATAAGTAACTAGTGATATATAATTATAATGGAATACTAAGAAAAAATAAAACTCATTCAATTTGCTGCTGCATGGATCTACTGAAGTCAAGAGGAGAAAGACAGATACAGAATTATCTATCTTAGAAGAGGGGCATAAAATAGTAATGATGCAACAAATGGTCCAAAGCAATGAAACTGGAGTGTTGGCCCACAGAATTGAGCTTAAAAATGCTGGATATGAGGATTGAATTGAAGGATTTTTTATGACATTTTTTAAGGAGGGTGGGCACTCTGGTGGTGGGTGTGGTGCTAGATTAACAAAATCATAAAACTAGCATTAATAGTACTGTAAATCCCAATATCTCAATAAAACATGTTGAATCTTGATTCCAAAGACATTTTTTTCTTCCTCTAAAATTTCCGAGACTATCTGCAAAAAATTATTTCTCTTTCATCTTCTGCTATGTAAATGATCACTACTGGAGATGAAATTATAAGCAATTTGTGATTTGTAATATGATACATAAAAATAGAACAAATAGGTAGAAATTAACCTCTTATTTTTACCTTTAAAAGGCAATTGAAAGAGAAATGTCCCGCAGTGACCTGTTTGATTTAATATTTCTCATTCAACATGATACCTCACTTCATGAAGACTATTTAAGGTACCTTCATCCACTTGCCTATCCACTGACCTCCATCCGGTTCACTGACCTTCATCAGTTGACTCTACATGTGTTATTCCAAGGGGGCGGCTACTGGAGAGGGAAGGGGTAAAAAGGGTTTGTGATTAAGATAGGTCATAGAAGCAAAGGAGAATGAAAAGTGTGTCTTCTAATAGTGTCTGACTGCTCTTTTTTGAGAAAAAAAATGTAGTGGCTAGTGGCAGTAATTGGAGCAATGACTCAGGGTGTGTCTCCTTCTCAGAGTCTAAGTAGCACAGAGGAGATTTCAAGCTAAAAGGCCTCACACCATTCTCAGTTGACAGGCTGTAACCACCCTCCTGGGATGAAAACCAGAGCTCAGTACATGTATCTAACATATCAGAAATGCAGATGGCAGGAAGCTTTGCCAGTTGTGACATTCACAATGGTAGATCTAAGAGGAGTGATGTTCATATAGTCACAGGGTCTGCAATATAGGGCAAGGTACTTTCCTTTTAGTTCAATCCCATTTACTCTACATATGATCCTCTAAGCACTAGAGAAATAATTACAAGCACAATGTTAGAATTAAACCCTAAGCACAATTGGATGTGGCTCAAATCATACCTCCCCCCCCCCAATAAAGTATAAAGAAAATCATGAGAACAAATCTCTTTTACCTTATATTACCCTCAGTCAAGTTGTTTTAGGAGTATGAAAAATATCAAAGAAAAACAACCGAAGTAACTTAAATGGTCTTAGAGAAGATATTTAAGCAACTCGGCAAAGGAATTATGATGAATGTGCATAATCTTGTTCTTAATTATATGTGTGTGTGAATTATATAATTCATCTCACAATTAACGGACAATGCAAAAAGCCCTGTCCAGTACATAAGCTGTTTTTGTTGTTTAAATCTTCTTAGTGTTAAGGGAAGACACTTTTGAGTAAGTCAATGTCAGAGCAGCCGTAGGATCTTCCCCAGTAGAGGATGGCTTCCAGGTGATGTCTTAAACACCATTGAATATTTCAAAGATGGCTTCCCTGGTTCAGGGGTGACTGGAAAATGCCCAAACCTCTGAGGCCTGTGCCAGGTCATCATGTCAATATTCAGGGTTTGTAAGGTTCTGTTGCGCCACAAGATTGGTGTGTTCCCATCTCTATTTGATAAAAGCTTATTTGTATATATAGTATTTTCCATTTTAATGTGCCCATGCAAACAAGGAATAATGCCACCTGGCATTATCAGCACATAATGCCACCTGGCATTATCAGCACATAAGAACAATTGCTGCAAGAACAAGTCCAACAATCCCCGTGACCTGGTTCAAACATAAGCATTAAACTGAGGGACTTGTTCACCAGAATTTATTATTGAACAGTTCCCAACAAGATTGGTGCCGATGGGGATGCTAGAACAAGTCCAATAATCTAATTGACTGATTCTTATATATACGTTAAATGGAGGGACACTTCTACAATCTTCCTTATTTTACAATGAACCAGATATTTATGATAATGTTCAATTTGTAAAGTCCTACTTTATTACAAGATTTGTGTGTTCCCATCTCTATAAGATAAGAGTGTGTTTGAATATAATTTCCCATTTAATGTGCCTATGCAATGGAAAAACAGTATCATATGGCAAAATTGGTGCTTATGAGGATATTAAAACAAGCCCAACAATAGAATTGACTTGGTTCTTATATAAACGTTAAATGAAGAGACACTTCTACTAACTTTCTTATTTAACAAATAACAAAGGGATAAAAAGTGGGGAAAATAAACAATCTAACTTAGGACAGTATGCTCAATAGTCACGTATGTGGGAACTAATCAGAAACCTAGTATGGTAGCAAGCACAGTTACACCATGAAGAAAGGAAGAGGCCAAGAAGCTGCTGAGAGTGAGCAAGTAGAAAAATGGTACTGACCTCTTCCCAGCCTGAGAGTCCATCCTCTCATTTTTATTTTGAATATATATGGTACCCACACGGTTTTCAAAATGAAGAACAATGGAAAAAATACCAGTGTATGTCGACACATACACCAGTGCTGTTTTGGTCCGCCCTCCATCCCATGTGTCCCCCTCTTAGTGTAGGGATGCAAAGGCAGAAAGACAGAGGACCACAATAGAGTCCACATGGGCAGGCAACCAGGGAAAATGTGGAATAAAGGGGAGAAAGAGGGGAACAGCGAGGGGGCCTGCAAAACACCCCAGCACTCCCCAAGCTAGGGAAAAGGACTCCGGAATGGGGTGTCCCCTAACCCCACTATCTAGGTAGAGCTGGCCTCCAGGATCAGAGCACGGGAAGCCAGCTATCTGCCACTCCCTTTGCTCCTCCTCTCTAGTATAGGGAAGTGGGGGAAGCCTGGAGACCCCTAATGGAGTCCACCTGAACCCACAGCAGGCCAGCCGAGTTGGCACTCAGGCCAGGCCTAAATGGAAATTGAACTAGTTTATAGCTTGGATGTATGTACAATGCATGGCATTCCATGAAAAACATTAAGTAAGAAACAGAAAACTTGACATAGTCTTATACTCATTGCAATATTTTGAGCACCTCTTCCAGTAATACTCAGACAGGGTCAAGAACCCAATATTCAGTCTCAGAACAAATAAATGTAACATTGGTGGCATTAGCCATTAAAGAGCCTTTAAAGAGGCCATGGTCCTTCAGAGCATCTTCATAAAATATTTTACCAAGTACTAAATATATGTCCTTGTTCTTAGAGGACATTGCATCAAGTCCATTGAAGCTTGACCTATCATATATTATATACCTATCATATGTCTATGATGGGTAACAACCATGTAGTGACCAAGAGAGATGGCACATCAGCTAGCCTTTTGTAGAAACAGTTAAAGTCCAGAGCCAAAGCAACTGTACAGAAGCTAAGGTACTTGTCTTTTATATGGCCAACCCAGTTTAATCCTTAACTTCTCATATGGCTCCTTAGCCCTGCCAGAAATGATCCCTAACAGTAAGAACCAGGAATAAGCCCTGAGCACCACTGGTGATGGTCCAGTAAAAACAAAACCAAACATTACCAAGCAGATTAATGTCCTTAATGACCCTTGGTGTCAATATGGCAAAGTGATATTTATTCTGGATAAACAGCTTCTTCTATAGGCCATAGGATATCATAACTTAATCTCAAAGTAAAATGCAAAAAAAGTTAGAGATTCCAGAAAACATTCTGATCAGGATTTGGAAAGACCAGACATTCCTAATATCATCCTCTGCTGATCCTTAGCATTTAATAAAACTACATAAATTTAAAAAAGAAAAAAATACTAATGGTCACTGGGAATAGCTCTTTCTTCCCCAAATAACTGACTTCAATATTAAGACAAAATAAACTAATTTACATAAAAGTTTGGAGATCTAAAAAAAATAAGTTCAAACTATGCCCAACTATTTTAACAGACAATATTCCGTGTTTCTATCAGAGATTCATGAAC
>PVKC010046962.1:0-11142 GCA_004027635.1 Crocidura indochinensis | reverse complement strand
GAAAGAAAGAAAGAAAGAAAGAAAGAAAGAAAGAAAGAAAGAAAGAAAGAAAGAAAGAAAGAAAGAAAGAAAGAAAGAAAGAAAGAAAGAAAGAAAGAAAGAAAGAAAGAAAGAAAGAAAGAAAAGGGAAGGGCTGGTGTGGCAAGGTTTTTTATTTGTTTGCATTGTAAGTATTGAGGAAATTCCCATGTTTCTGTATGATTTCCTTAGCACTGTCTGAAGTGATTCCTGAGTGCAGAGTCAGGAGTAAACCGTGAGCATCTCTGGGTGTGCTCACCCCAATAAAAATGAAACCCTCAATAGTCACATAGCTAAGATCCAAAGACAAATGAGCCTCAGTGAGCATCTCCGATACAAGTATTCAAACAATATAACATGTATTATCTCTGGATTTTAGCACCACAATCAGGCCAGTGTGAAACCCTTATCAACAACAATAATTGGGGGAGAATAGAATATATCCCGAGTATATTTAAATTACATTTAAACTGAAGATTGACTTTGATATCTGCTCAGCATTTTCTGACTTAAGCAGTTTAACTACCCTTTGAATACTACTAGAAATAGTCAAGATTCTACTGTAGAATCCATTTTATACACAATATAATATTAGGGGAGGGATTTGGGCAAATGGAATATGGAAAACTCTTTATTCATTGTAGTTTCATTATATCTACATTATTGCAAAATAAAAGTATAAAATTACTAATTGTTTTGGTATTTGGGAGGGGGTCTTAGTCATACCAAGTAGTGCTCAAATTGTACTGTTGGTCTGTGCTCAAAAGTCATTCCTATTAGTGCTTAGGTATATGTGATTCTGCATATCAAACTCTGTAAGTCAGCTGTCTTTCTGTTATATAGTCTATCCAGTACCTAAAATCATTAGTTTAAACAAATTAAAGAAAGCTAATGGGAAGTACATGAATTCTAAATATAACTATCAAAGATCATAGGTTTATCAAAGGATTTAGGGAATTTCTGGAGAAAAATGAAAATATTTTAGGACTATAAAATAAAAAGTCAATTATTAAAAACATGTTGTTGCTAAATTATTCAACTATATCAGATAATGGACACAAAGGTGCAATACAGGTGAAGAAGTCAGTGGAAATTAATTAAGACTTTCATAAAATGTACTAATTGATAATTAAATTCCATATGAAGAGATATTTACTTCACATCCCCATCCAGCATCAGTTTAATGGCTTGACTCCATTTAATTAGTTCAAATAACCTATTTAGTAAAAAGCTACTAATCCAATAGGCATGCAAATGAAATGGACAAAAATCCAGTTGCAACAAAAAAGTAATTAAGTGAATAATTTAATTAGAGTACCATTTCCATTGCTATTAAGATTCATCACTTTAAGCAAAAAACTTCTTCAAGAAGTCAATAAACTATGTAGAGAAATCATGATACAAAATCTCTATGAAACAATTTAACTAAAACATTCATTACATTCATGTGGATGCTACAGCAAAGTAGGACTTCATTTAATATGCAGACAGCTTTCATTATTTAGTTGTGATTTAAGATTACATGATTTCTTATTAAAGGTAGGAATTTTTTTAAGAATATATTTACTTAGGGCCAGAGAGATAGCATGAAGATAAGGTGTTTGTCTTTCATGCAGAAGGTCATCGGTTCAAATCTCGTTATCCCATATGGTCCCCCCAAGTCTGCCAGGAGTGATTTTTGAGCATAAAGCCAGTAGTAACCCCTGAGCACCGCCGGCTGTGACCCAAAAATAAAACAAAACAAAACAAAAGAATATATTTACTCACAAACACATATGTTAACTAGTAAATAATATATTTTTAGCTTGAAATTTTATAAACTGTTTTACATTGTACATTGCATAAAAATTGTACTTCTTTATTAAAGTAGTCTATGTTCACTGTTGGAATAAAAATGAGTAATTATCTACTAATTACAGCCCCAAAGTACATTGAAATTAAGGGAAATAATGGATGCATGGATATTTTATTTCCGAGATTTAGAATAAAGTCAAAGTCTACTGAAACTATAAAAAGATATTTGTTTATTTGATCAGTCTATTTAGAAAAATTCTGGGCCCGGGAGACAGCATGGAGGTAAGGCATTTGCCTTTCATGCAAAAGGTCATCGGTTCGAATCCTGGTGCCCCATATGGTCCCCCGTGCCTGGCAGGAGCAATTTCTGAGCATGGAGCCAGGAGTAACCCCTGAGCACTGCTGGGTGTGACCCCCCCCCCCAAAAAAAAAGAAAAAAAATCATCCATTGAGTCCCTGATTCACACATCAATTCCCTACCCCAGCTGAAGAAACAAAGTTTTATAGTGCAAGAAATGCTTATATTTCAACAATGCTTGTATTTCCTTTTTTATTTATTCTGGTATTATGTTTCTTTAAAATAAAGTCTTATTTACTTCTTATAAATTTTTTTTTTTTTGGTTTTTGGGCCACACCCGGTGACACTCAGGGGTTACTCCTGGCTATGCGCTCAGAAGTCGCTCCTGGCCTGGGGGACCATATGGGAACTGGGGGATCGAACCACGGTCCGTCCTACGCTAGCGCAGGCAGGCACCTAACCTCCAGCGCCGCATCCCGGCCCCCCTACTTCTTATAAACTTTTCATGTATGTATTTTTCCAGGTAACATATAAAATGAAAAAATATCTAAAAACATATAATAACAGATAATAAATGATGAGCCAAATATGGCATCGTGATATATCTCAAGAAATTTTCAAAGTATACTATGCTTTTAAAAGCAAGATTACAGAACTATTTTTAGTAAGTCTGAAGGTGTAAGCAACCAATAAAATACTCATTACATTACATATGTACTCTGATTGCTCTTGAATATGAGCTATGTAGACCATTTTACAGTCTACACTCCATTATTAATTAAATGACATAACTTATCATATGGGATGATATTATAAACACAAAATAGATCCTCTGTATCTCCATTCTTGCTCTCTTTTGCTCTCTCTCTTTGTGTATCTCTCTGTCTCTGTATCTCTCTTACTCCTCTCTCTTATGTATTCTTTTTGGAAAGATATTTTAGACTTAAATTGTTATTCAATATATTATTAATTGAAGCAAACTGAAGTCAATTTTAAAGAAATTAAATCTAGACACATAAAATAAGGATTATGTTTCTATGGCAACATTAATAAAGTAAGGTTAATTATAAATATAAAATTAAAGTGATGCAAAGATATTTACAAATAAGAGCATGTTATTATTTGCAAACATAAATATAAGTCCACAAAAATAAAGCATGACTTTGGCAATACATTCAGAAATAGTTTCTGTAACTAAATTATAAAGATAAAAGGCAATAGTCTTTAATTTGCAAGAAGTGAAGATCATATTAGAGGCCTGAAGTGAAAATGATGAACTCTCAGCTCAGCACTTTGATGTCTTAACATAGCTTCAAAAATTCATCTATCAACTGGACTAAGTCTAGGAATGTTGTGTGCTTCTAAGAGGTTTTCAGTGGCCAAGCAGAAACACTATGACGATTGGTTCTTACATTTGCAAGAGCAGATAGATCACATCCCCTGTGAGATGAAAGTCTCTTACTGTGATAAATCAATGACTTAGATGTAGTAAGTGCAATGATTCACTTTGTATTTTCCCATTTAACAGAATGGACTGCACAGTTTGAAGTAAGAGTATAGAAGCAGTGCCATTTCCGAGTCACATCCTCACTGCTCAATATATGGATAATGCCCCTTACACTGCTTCCTCCCATCTCAGTCATGTATTGTCTCCATTTGAAGTTTCATGAGTATAAGAATTGTTTGCCCAAAGTTAAGACAAGCAGGCTTACAATAGTTATTTACAGCATTATTTTCTAAGAGGTATTGAGTTTAGGATATTTATCTGCTATCAATCTTATTGAGCTCATTATGAGTAATTTTTTCCATAAATTATATTTTCCTGGAGAAAATATTAAACCCAGTTCATAGGGTTTAGGAAAAGAAAGCAGAATGAGTGATATAGAAAAATGTTACACTAATAATATAAATCCAGAGATACAATGCAGAATTTATACATATGTAGTTCTCTGAGGGAACATTGCTTCACATAATAAGCACTTCTTTAAGCTTGTGATAGGCAAAATAATGATTCCCAAATCTCTGCTCCCTTACATTAAAATAGGTGAACATACTGTTTTACATAGCAAACGCTATGGTAGAGTTCATTTCTTCAGGGTCATATGATGGGAGATTGAGCTAATCATAAGACTAGGGAGACAGAGCAGAAGGGTTAGAGGTCTGGTATGACTTTCCTTACAAAACTTCTATGATTTCTGGCTTTTTATTTAAAGTGAGAGACAGGACTCTTTTACTTAAAAACTTGGAGGCATTGTAGAATTTTTCAGTTGACTTAATATCAACAATACTATGCATCCTGGGATATAAATGCAGGAAAAGTAGAAAGACAATTTAGCTAAATAGTGCAATAGTCAGAATGCACACATTCATTAGTGTACATGGCTTGTGATGTACACAAATTTCAACAACAATCTTAAATACCACTTATCATAGTTCAGCACAATAGATATAATAATAACTACATCATTTGAAATTCTGTGAAAATTTGTAAGATGTGTCAGAGACTTAACAGAACACATGATGCTGGAAAAATGACACCAACAAGCTGTATTCAGACAAGGTTGTATACAAATCTTAAACCTTATATCCAGAGCTATAAGTTAACAGTAAATGTGCTACCCTTGCACATAGCAGTTATAGATTTGATCTCTGGCACCACATATGTTACCCTGAGTATTGATCAGAATGACCCCTAAACACAGAGTCAGGAGTAAATCCTGATCTCAGCAAATTTTGGCCCAAGTCCAAACATTAACAAAACTTAATCCTTAAATTATATTGATACGAAACACTTCTGCAATGTGAAATCATACCAAATTTTGTGTGCCTACATATCAAATTGCTAATCACTTCTCATCGTATAGAGAGAGACCAGCTAAGATGATCATTAAAACCACATGCCATAGTGGAATATTCTAAGAGTAAATTACTGTTCTCACATCTAAATCACATATCCATAATAATGAAAAGATAATAATTTTTAAGTGATACAAAAGAATTCCAGAGACTGAAAGGACATAAGAATATATAAATTGAGATGCATATGTGGATTAGAGATGCACAGTAAGATAGTAACAAAGGGTCAAAGGTAACACAATGGGAGAATGAATCCATAGATCTGAGTTGGTATGTGTTCCTGGGGGTGTAATGGAAAGTTTTTGGGTCTTTGGGGGAGATAGCTGGTTACACTGATAATATATGTGATATGAGAACTATACGCATAGGAAACCATCACTAAGAGTATCATAAATCACAAACCTTAATCTCTTATAATTTTAAAAAATATACACAATGCAGGACAAAATTCCACTCCTCCTATTGCACACTTGTCCCTCCAGACTCTGCTTTCTAAATGTCATAGTAACCTGCCTTAGTCTTCTGAGGACCGTCACTATCCTGCACACTTTGTCCAGGAATTAACTCCTATTCTATGCTGCTTTCATGCTTCTTCCACATTCTGCATCCTACAGGACCCAGTTAAGACTCTTAGCATAGTTTGGAATCCCAAGACCTAGAAGCTCTATCCTTGAAGCCTCTAAGCACCACTGAGATAATCCTAGTGGTTCCAATAACAAACAATGCGATACCCTCAGGCTTTTTTGAACTAAAACAGCTAGGTTCCCAAGTAGCTGAGCATTTTTAGGAGTCCCTCTTCTTGATACCCTTATGTTTTGTTTTTGTTTTTTGTTTGTTTTGGTTTTGGTTTTGTTTTCTGTTGGGGAGGGTCACAACTGGATGTTCTCAGAAATCCTGACTCTGCACTCAGAAATTGCTCCTGCCATGCTTGGGGGACCATATGGGATGCCAGGAATCAAACCCAGTTATGTCTAGTGTTGGCCAGGTACAAGGCAAATTCCCTATTACTCCAGTCCTAGCACCCTCATTTTTAAATTTATTTTTTAAGCAATAAACAATTTTCAAGAGACCTAAACTACTACCTTCTAAAATAAGAGGATGAAAAAATAATTTGATAGATACTTACATCATCTCTTGAAAAAACTGCAAATTATTCTTCATTGAGACAACATAGAATATCATAATAAAAGATGAAAAATTCAATAGTATTAGCATAAAATTAAATTAGGTGCAGAGAAAAAAATTTTCTTGGAATATAGGAATGAAAATGCAACAACATTTGTAAAGTGGCAGTTAGATGGTCCATCAATCATTAATAGTTAATGACTTTAAAGCCCCAGACCACACATAATTAGTATTACCATTTGAATAAATCAAGAATTATTTTATTAATAAAACATTCATAAGATAAATATTTGCATATTCACAGGGTAGACAACTATAAAGTGATGAAAGAATAACTAGAAAACCAAGAAAGAACATGGAAGAGATTTAAATATGTATTTTTTTGTTTTTTTTTTATTTTAATCATAGTGGTTGACATGATATTCACAGTAATATTCCATTTACAAATAAACATTGAATCAGGGGAATTCCCATCACCAAGTTGTTTAAAGTCTAAGAGGCCAGTCTACAGAAGCATGTAACAAAATTATAATAATCATATAAATTAAAGGAAAAAAAATATATAAGCTAAAAATCTCTGGCATTTGTAACTTAATTAGCAGGAAAGGTAGAATAGGAATATTTTTTTAGTAATCAAAGTATCATGCAAGGTATTTAATGATGTTAACATTAGGATATACATTCAGACTGTGTTCTTAAAGGGTAAGTCTATCCAGATAAGGCTTCATAGCTTAAAATCCCATTATGGCAAAGGAATTGATAACAAGGAACCCATTAAACTTCCCTTGCATATAATAAAGCTTACTTCATAGATCTCAACTTCAAGGACCCTGACAAGTTAGCAAAGGTTTTTTCTTTCTATCCCAGATTTTTGACATTCCAATCTAAAGAAACTAAGATTTATTTTATTTTATTTTTTATAACATTGTGGTTACAAGATTGTTCATAATACAGGGTTTTTGCCCTACATATAAATTTGTTCATGATAGAATTACAGTCATACAATATATAACAAACTTCACTAATACACATTTTCCACATTTTTTAATATTCCCTAATATTTTTATTTTTTCTGTATGAGCTAATCTGTCATACCCTCGTTCCCCTTTTCTATGGACTCAGAGATTAACTTTTTCTCTTTCCTTTCACAACTATGTAGAATCAATTTTATTTTATAATGCTCAGTCTCTATTCTAGTCTCTATCACTTGTCTGTTTCAAATCTTCAATCTCCAATTAGTTCTATCATTCATGAAAATCTTACTTTTTCTTTCATATATCAAAATGTGTGAAACCTTATAGCATTGATAAACAAATTTTAATACTTGGATTTGTTGTTGTTGTTGTTGTTGTTCTTTGGGTCACATCCATCAGGAATCAGCTGTCACCAGGTAGTGCTCTCAGAAATTTCTCATGGCAGGTGTGAGGGATCACATGAGATGCCAGGAATCAAAAAAACCTATGTCCTGGGTTGGCTTCATACAAAGCAAATGCCCTACTGCTTTGCTCTCTCTCTGATCTCCAATACTTGGATTTTTAAATAACATTACGAAGAAAGAGGAACCTATAATCAATTACAGGTCATGACAAAAATAATCTATCTGTATCATGAAAACTAAGAAGCATTACTGAAGGTGATAAGTAAAAAATGGACAGGACTAGGCAAGTTTAAATATGAGTGACTTCTGCAAAGTTAAAACAAAAAACAACTGAACATGACTACTATATGCTCTATAATAAAGATATTTCTCATTGTAGAACAAGTTAAAAATCTTTTTCTATTATGCACATTTACTGGAAGTTAGAAAATTAAATGGATTGTGGATAAGAGCCAGAATTCTCACTGCCAGTGATCACTGAAAGTTATTAAGAGGAGTAGTCAAGAAAGATTTTCATAATAAATTAAAGTTGAAGATAATGCTATGAATTCATACATGTTTCACTAAGGATACTGGAGTTTAGAAAACTCATTTACTATAGATATTTGAAGTTTCCATATACATATGTATTTCTTTCTATTTTAGTTGAGAGGGTCTAAAAGCAATAAGAACCCTATAACAAATGAATACATCCGGTATTCAGACTTTGGATTTAATAACATTTTCCAAAAGGAGAAACCTTAATTTTTTGTAGATCTTGGCAGAAAATAAGCAATATGATCCTTGAGTATCTCAGTTATTTTCCATAAAATAAGTATATACACTACAATAATACAAACATATACATAAACCTATCAATAGGACCATATATTAGAAAAATGAAGGTATTATCGAAAAAGTTCCCAGTGGTAAAAGTTAAAAAAACAATATGAGCAAAGAATGAATTAAGATCATAGTGATACTATGATTATAAGATAGCCGTGAATTTAGTCATGTGAATCAATGGTGGCACATTTTTTAAATAATTTAAAAATAAAATAACAAAAGTGAATAGCAAATCATACACAGTAATATTTGAGATACATAGTGACAATTGATCAGGGCCGTTCTGACCACCAGGGTTGTCCTCCCACCACCTCTTTTCCCAGTATGTGTCCCATATCTCCCTCTTTGCACTCCCCTCCACCCAACCCCCCCAGTGATAGTGTAACTGTTTCCTTCTGTGTATAGCTTGTTGTAGATGGGGAATTGATTCTGTTGTTGTTGACTTTGGATTTGGTGTTTAAGTCTGATCATTTTTTATTTCCACTATTTCCACTCAATGTTTGTCTTAGTACCATTCATATTTATTTCCCCCCCTCAATTCATGAGGCAGAACAAAATGATTCAAATTGTATAGTTCTGTTCTGAGAAGACAAAAAAAAAAAAAGAAAAGCATAGCATAATAGACAACAAAAAACATTAAAAAAAAAGACAGTAACTACCAAAAAATATAAAAAGCACCCAGCAACAACAACAATAACAACAAAAGAAAAATCACCAATTTATAACCACAAGAGTGAAAAAGAAAGAAAAAAAGAAGAAAAAAAGAGAAAAAGGAAAAAATTAATAAATTAAGAAAAAGAATTCTAGTGTGGCAAGGTTTTGTGCTCCCCCTCCTTTTTTTATAATTTTATTTATTTATTTATTTATTTATTTTGCATAGGCACAATGAGTATTGGGGAAGTAAGAAAGGGAATTTCCTTGGTCTAAGATATTTAGGGTTTTCTCTGCCCTTGAAGCATACTGCCATGGGAACAACTACCAGCTCCATACATGCTCATTACTCATTACTTTAAGTGGGAAAATAAAGGGCTCTCTCTTTATTCAGAGAGCAATTATGTGAATAGTTCAGAATTATCCACAAATAATTTATACTTGTTCTACCCTTGGGAAAAGCATAACTCTTTTCCATTTCTTCAAACTTGGATAAGTATTGCAAAGAATTCAGTTTGAATTATAGAAAAAATACCATGGCAGTCATTTGGTTGTGAAGAAACCTGACAAACACTATATTAATCAAGTGATATGGTCAACATCAGTGATGCTAAGTTATAGTATCAATGCATACAATAATATGGTATGATAGAAACATAGTTTCGCTGCACCAAAATTTAACCTCAATCTAATCATAAAGAAAACATAAGAAAATAGAAACCTATAAGCATCTTCTTTAAAACTATCAAGATAATCAAAAATATTTTTAAAAAACAAACAAAACACTGAAAATGGCAGGGTCAAGAAAGAATAAGGATCTAAGATAAAAAAAAAATACATTACCGGGGCTAGAAGGGTGGCACAAGCAGTAGGGCATTTGCCTTGCATGTGCTAATCTAGGATGGACAGCAGTTCAATCCTCTGGTGTCCCATAGGTCCCCTAAACCAGGAGAGATTTCTGAGGACATAGCCAGGAATAACCCCTGAGTATCACTGGGTGTGGCACAAAAACTAAAAAAATAATACCTTATTATATCTTGTGTGGTATCCTGAAATATACAAAGTATAATTAATTTTAAATAAAGTGAATAAATCATCAACATTGATATACTGTATCTGATCCTTTAATAATTAACTATTTGAATTTAGATATTAATGAAAAAATTATTATAGAAAAATAGATTAATATATATTAGTAGATGGAACTGTGAAGTAAATGAAAACTCTACAATTTTCTCAATGTTTCCAAACCCAAACTACTTGAAATGAAAACTCTGTTTTTAAAAAGTTGAGGTGTAAAACAATAGATTTAGAGAAAGAAATAATAAAAATAAAAAAGAATCCTTTTGAAAAATCATATTGAAATTATTTTGTCATTTAAATCTCTAAAATTACTGATTTACAAAATCTATGAACCAAGAGATATGACTAATTAAATATCAACGCATAAAATTTATTTTGCTTTAGAAAAATAATTTGTACAATTATAGGTATTACATAAAATAAAGTAATATTGAATTCACTTTTCAAAAGATAAATAAAACAGTTTTAGATTTTTAATAGAGTGTTATTTTTTAGCTAAAGAACCACTAACAGTTTATAACATTCTATGTTCAAAGTTAAAAATTATTTAGGATTATATTAAATACTTTAAAATTTATCATGAATATAGTTCTGTATATTCATAGAGTGATATTTTTAGATCTTTGCATATAATTTACAGTTTATCAAAATTATATATGTCAGTAATAAGTAGGCTAAATTTCCTTGCTTATAAATCTCTAAGAAATGTAAGAGGATAGAGAAATAGAGACAGACAGAAAGCAATCCTGAATATTCAGAAGCTACTTGGTACAAAATTGGGCCATTTTCTCCCAGTTACTAAAAATTTCCAAAATATAGCTCTTTCTGAAATTATCAAGTTATAAAATAAACAAAACAAAAACTATGACTATTGCAAAATTCAATTTACTATAACACACCTTTACAAAACCGAAACAATAATTAACTCAACTCATGACTAAATTAACTTCTGCTACATCTTCATTTAATCATACTATTGCCATGTTTCTTGGCAATAGTCATTTCAGAGAACCATGTATTTCTTAGATTTCTCTCCAAATAAATCACCAAATTAAAAATAGAAAGAAAGAAAGAAAGAAAGAAAGAAAGAAAGAAAGAAAGAAAGAAAGAAAGA